>WOGP01009670.1:0-10635 GCA_015342065.1 Leptinotarsa undecemlineata | reverse complement strand
TATAATTTTTTTATGTAGTTAAGTAAGGTAATTTTTATCTCGAAACAAGTGTTTGCACACTTATCGACTAGGTATCATTTATGTAAAATATTGTATTTTCTGTATAAATTACCTCTCTTTCATTGATAAATGATATTATTATTATTATTGCAATAAACGGTGTCAACTCTAGTTATAACACACAATAATTGATTTGATTTGAGGAATTTTGAACCTCTGGTATAAGAGGGTTAATCGAAAACACTTACCCCATACCAAAACAAAAATAATGTCTCTCGACATTATTTTTATTCAGAAGTTGGAAAAGTGTTCCAATAGTTGCAATGGGGAATGTTCCTCCTGACGAAAATCAAGTATCAAGCATTTTAAACTTATCATTTCAACCTTTTTCTTAAAAAAATTATTTAAATACTTAAAAAAGAGAAATGAAATAATACATTCAACATTTTGTTTCTATTTCACCATTTGGCAACATCGGTTATGGTGATAAAGGACAATGAATCTGTTACCTGAATGAGACAAACAAAGATGGCATATTTCAGAGGCATGCTGTTCTGTTTACTTATGTTCCGAGACAATCTGTAACATATGACATTTTGTGCACCTAACCTATCCCCCTCTATATAAATAATCAAGAAAACAACTGCTGTTTATATGGCTTGTGGAGGTGGTATTGAACTATAATTTATATTTTGCATCAATTGTTGATTTATGAAGATATTTTTTCTTTTTTAAAGTAGAATTTCTAGGTACGTATAAATTATTTCAACTTGATATAGGCGCTGTTGCCAATATGTGAATTAGAAACAAATCCCTTCAAAAATTGAAACCCAACATTTGAAATATCAATTTGAATACTTTTCGAAGTGAATTTGAAAAAATCATGAATTAAACTCAACTTTATTTTGTTCAAACTTGCATTTGCTGTAATAACCCAAATTGAGGAACAATCCCGATATTTGATATTGCAGAATGGAAAAGAAGAATGCCTCTCAAGTTTTAGAGAAAACCCTTTACCATCACTACTTCTAATAAACTTTATTGCACTTTACCATTCCCCTAAGATAGTTTAGAAATCGATAACAAGTCGGCCGAAAAGGTTAAATAGGTCAATTGTCATATTTCTCTCCCCCCACCCCCGCACAACCACTAACAAAAGGGCTAGAATGACTATGACGTTAGTAAATAAACGTTGCGTGATTTCGTAGTATTAAACTGAAGCAGAGTTTACTGCACCCTATGGAACTGAAATGGCTACTGAGATCAATTTTTATGCGAGAAAGTGTTGGCAGCAGTTGTAGAAAATTATCTCTCTTTCGGCTTATTACACAAAGTGCAACTATTTTCACGTTACATTCAACAAAACACACACGAAGGTTTTTACGACGTCGAAATTTATCGCTAGAGAAAGGTTGAATCTCATGAGGGAATTTACAGATATAGAAAATTCTTTCATAGCTTTAAAATGAAGGAAACATCCAAGAGGAATAGGTTAGCTATATTCGAGGAAAACTACCACTTCATTATTCACGAAAAGATTTTTCAGGAACTGTTTGACACAGTTTGAATAAAAATTTTATATTTGGAAAAAAATATAGTTCATTGAAGTCAATGTTATCAACAATAAATGAATTCCCGAATCATTATATGATACCTGCAAGTCAAAATTGAAAAAACACTTTATTGTGAGATTCTCCATAAATAGTTTCACAAAAAGGCAACATGTGTTTCGCTCTACAATTGCAAAATTTTGTGTAACTAACTGATCTTCAGGAGCTAGTATAGACACGTCTGAGAAAGGTATTTTCTAGAGAAATGCGTCTTTCGTTTTTGTGAACTTGTTTACCATAAATCTCGTAATAAAGTGTTTCTTGAATGATTTATGGATTTATGGACGATTTTTATTATTATATAAAATTTTTTTTACAACGATATATTCTAAATAGCTGTTAGTGATATATCTACAATAGTTGTCAAAAAACTTGAGGAAGTGAAGAAATCAAGAAATTTCACCAGTTTTTGGTAAAACATTTATAATTTGAATTTTGCCCTAATTCGTATCCATTTCAATGTTTCAAATATTATTTTTACGCCAACTTACTCACAAATTTCAACAGGGTAGCATATTTGGAACTTTGGAATTCATGAATATCCTGTTGAAAAATTATAAAAATAATGTTTTTCATTTTTTTGTTTAATTTTTTTTATTTTCAAACCCTTTTTTCATTAGAATAGAAAATAAACCTCATAGTGTTTTTGAGAATGAGTAAGGTTATCGAGAAAGATGAAATAAGAAATAGGATTTCGAAAGAAAAATTTAAATGTGAATTGTTGAATAATTAAACTTTTTTACAAAAACTAATCCAATTTCGTCCTTATTATCATTTCGTCAAATTGTTTGATATTAGTTTTATAAATGTCATCATAATACTAACATACTCAATTTCGTAAAATGTCCCCATTTCAAATATTATATAATCGAAAAGAGAAAATGGAATGATCTAGAATCTAGATAAATAAACAGGTTATTTGATATTTGCACTTGACACTTCCGGAAAAAATATTCAATTGTCTTATTGTTACTCTTATATCAAAATAACGAAACGCCTCGGCTCCGCACTGGTGCAATGCTGATACTGAATATAAATTAATAGATTTGGGAAGCTGAATACACTTTTTGAATGAATAAGTCAAAGAGTTTTTGTATAAAAGTGTATAATTTCAAATTCTTATTGCAGAGCTCTTTCGACTCTCGTCATCATCAGTGCTAACATGAAAGTAAGTGATTCAATTGAAAAGAAAATTTTTTGTGAAAATTGTATTTATTTGAATCTTGAGGTTATGAATCGAGGAAAAATTTATACTACCGCAAACACAAGTATGAGGAACACAAATAGATGAACCCATCCTGAGTCCTACTGCTATTCTGAAAGATTCATCATCTGATAGTGTTCCAAGAGATGCAACAGGTAAAGCATTCAGCCAAGCACCATTGCTGCTTTCAGACGAGCCTTATCGTGTACACAAACCTACAAACAAAATTTCAGCCTTCGAACATATAGCGGTATGAGGAAACAGTGATGAAAAGGTAATTTTCATATGTAAACGCTCCCCTTTTCTCACCACGGGGACCGCCCCCGTTGGAATATTTCAAAATCCTTTCTCAGAGCGCATCTAAGAAGCAAGTATGTACCAAATTACAGCTTCCTAGGACTCAACAGTACGGAGAAACAGAAATGAGTGACTTTCGCACTCATAAGTATAGGTATCAAATTTCTAACCTAGCAGACAATGACTTCATGTATATATTGATTTCGTTATCGCCCAGTATAACATCAATTTGATTTCGTTCATCAAGAAAATTGGAAATATAATTGAAGAGAACATAGCTCGGGTTGATATATCATCGTTGAATGAACCTGAAGTAGCGAAAGTTTCGTCTGCTACTGCGGCAGACAAGATGTAACTTTCTCTCTCGCATTTTATGCGCATAGTACAGATGATGTCTTTCTTCTTCAATTTCTTATTCTTATATTAATATCGGAGATATTATCTGAAGGAAAGATATAAAAGCTGTATTTTATTTATCAAATAAATTGTGGATTTGATGAAGATGAATGTACTTTCTTGTAGATCAAATCACAGTTTTTAATGAAAACGATACTGGAACTGTACTGTCGAAGCAATTTTGAAAATTGTAAATACTGGTTCTGAAATAAATCAATATTATACAGTGTGACCCATTTTTAATGGAAACATCCCCCTAAAATTTGAAGTTGTAAACCTATTTCAATAATTTTTTTGAAATGTCAAGTACTAAAAGGTCTACCTTGGGACAAAATTTTAAATGTTTATTAAAGTTTCAGGGCATACTACGATATTTTTTCTTAGTCGAAAATCGGGATTTTTTATTAGCCATTTTTTTATTGAAAAATTCACTACTAGATTCAGAGTGCCTCTAAACCTGTGTGACCAAAATTTCATGAAAAAATATTCATTATTAACAAAGTTATGACAACTCAAAAATACGAAAACTCACACAGCTAACAGTTACAAAAAACACCCTATATCAACAGATATAGCCATGAGAATTTTTTTTTCATGATTTCAACAGTAAAGTGCCGCCAGATGAAAAAAAACAAATAGCGTAAATATTTTTAATGAAAATAACGAAATTACATTCAAGTTTTCAAGCAAATCAACTAAAACAAGACCCAAATTTCAATAATAAAAAAAAAATCTTAGTTGCCATGGAAATGATATAACAGTTTGACACTTGTGAAAAATTTAAGTGTACTATTGTCAAAAATATTCACCTTACAGTTCTTCGAATTATTTTGTGTCATGGCTACGAGATTGAGCGTAAGAGAGAAAATTGAAATTGTACGCCTTTCGGGAGATGACGTTAGAAGTGCTAGAGAGGTTTAGAGTGCTAGAGAGTTAGGTTAGAGTATTTAATGAGAGACATCCGGATCGTCCTCATATTAGCTGCGGTACGGTAAATAAAATAAATAAAATATTCAATGAAACTGGTGCAGTATCAAAAATGATGTTAAAAAGTAATCCTTAACAATTTTTGGAAAAGAAAGTTTTTGGCTTTCTACTACTCCATCTTGATACAAAAAAGAGGATAAGGGAATCTTCCAAAGAAAGGAAGGAAGTAATCCATTTGCAAATAACTAACTCTATACATGGATGTGTAGATCATGCAAAGAAGTAACTTTCAGACACAAACTGAAATATATGTTCGAAACCATTGTACCATTATAAAAAATAAAAATCGCTAATCGAAAGTTCCTATAGCCCGCGACATTTGGACATTTGGAATCACTTTACTTTTTGAACAGACCTTATATCTTATCCGGGTGAGTTGGGAGTTGTCCTTTTTCATGCCTATATGGAGTTCTTCATTATAATTTTTCTATCTTTTGTATTGTCGAAAGTGAAACATTCCTAATAAGGTCAATAAAAAAACTATTGATTTTCACCAATTGAATAACTTGTTCATGTTGAGGATTTTAGAGTCAGTATTTGGACGAACAAGGTTTCGGCGTTCTACTTCTCCATCTTCATACAAAACAATGCGAATCTCCCAAAGAGTTTATTTTGGAATAATTTACTTTCTTCCTCTTTTTGGAAGATTTTCACATTATTTTTAAGTGAAGATGGAAAAGTAGGAAGCCGAAACCTTTCTTTCACAGAAATTATTCTTTCTTGGAACTATACCTCTTTCAATTTATCATAAGAGATATTTCATTATAATGGGGAATGTTCCTCAATTTGGGTTATTACAGCAAATGCAAGTTTGCACAAAATAAAGTTGAGTTTAATTCATGAGTTTTTTCAAATTCAATTCGAAAAGTATTCAAATTGAAGTTTCAAATGTTGGGTTTTAATTTTTGTAGAGATTTGTTTCTAATTCACATATTGGCAACAGCGCCTATATCAAGCTGAAATAATTTATAGGTACCTAGATATTCTACTTTAAAAAAGGAAAATTATGTTTATAAATCAACAATTTAGGCAAAATACAAATTATAGTTCAATACCACCTCCACAAGCCACACAAACAACATTTGCTTTGTTATTTATTTATATAGAGGAAGATAGGTTAGATGCACAAAATGTCATATGTCATAGAATGTCTCTGAACATAAGTAAACAGAACAGGCGTCTGAAATATGTCATCTTTGTTTGTTTCAGGTAACAGATTCATTGTGCTTTATTAGCTATAACCAATGTTGCCAAATGGTGAAATAGAAACGAATCCCGTTAAATGTTGAATGCATTATTTATTCCTCTTTTTTAAGTATTTAAATAATTTTTTAAATGAAAAGGTTGACATGATAAGTTCAAAATGCGTTGTTTTAGAGCCATTTTATGAAAACTGCTCGATTGTGATATTGATTTGAAATAAAATGGCATCGACACATCTACCCATTTGTTTTATTTTCAATAAAAAGGACATGAATATAGTACCAGTAGGTTTAGTACCAGCACAGCTTTTCTTGCCGATATTATCTTCAACAGATGTTGCATTTTTGTTGTTTTCTCATACAGAGGATTCTGAATAACTAAGAATTTGTTCAAAGGGCTAGTTAAAGTATGAAAATTGATAATGGAGACTCGTATTTTTAATCTAAAATACTACTATAATAAATTACAAAAACACATCAAGACTAGTATTAAATATGGAAATTGATTTGAAAAGTATAAACTCTGTTGTAGTATCCAGGATTAATGAGGGGGAAAACCATGTAAACATTTGACTTAAAAATCAGTAAAGTCGCTCCTGCTGATGGCTATTAAATTATCGTTTTCCTGATTCAATCTGTAGCCTTAGAATATTCGATAGGTGTTTATTATGGAGAAAAAATATTTGCTAAACTGGAAAATGTATTAATGGACATATGGCCTTCAATAACTTCAGAGGAATTTTTATATGAATAGCAATTATTTAAAACTATTTCAAACGAATATCCTGCAGTTAATGTTGAGTTCTTCATCAAAAAGAAAGTTTTTTGGTACTAATTGGGTAATTGTCAACTTTGAGTCGCTGACGATTTTTAGGTGTGGTAAGTTTTTCAAGTATTTCTTTTTATAACAAAGCATGGTTTATGGAATAGACGTTAATATGATAATCTAGTCTTCGTTCATTCAATCAAAATAAGCGCCATTTGAATAAGTGCAATTTTGTAAACATAACACAAATGTGCTCAGGATTCGATGAAGTCAATGAAGATGGTTTTTGCCCGGTCCTGATTGGCGAAGGTTCTACCGCAGAAAAAGTTATCAAAGTGCTTGAAACATGTTGGTCGCTTGGCGAGAGGTCTGGGGAGTATGGTGGGTGAGGTAGAACTATGACGAATATTTGAGAAATGTGCGGACGGGCGTTGTGCTGGAGCAGAATCGGACCTCTTCTGTTGACCAGTACTAACTGCTGCTGATACAATTTTCAGTACATTTAGTCGTTTTCCTCACAATATGAAAAGTTACAGTGGATTACAGTAGACGCTTATCACCATACTTGTACAGTAACTATGGTTTAGAAACATGTTTGTATAGCTATTTTTTTATTTTTATATTAGGACGTTCTACTAAATAAATAACGTTCTTCTTCTTCCTCTTCTTCTTCGTCTTTTTCAGTACGATTTCGCCTTTGGAAAGTGCCTGGGTGGCTCATCGCTGTCCAACCACTGTCCTCAACGTCTTTTTAACGTGAAGGATCCACTTTTAACCACACGTGCCGATCTTTTTTAAAAAAAGGATTGTTTTGGTTGTGCAAAAACACATAAGAACAGGTCTCGCAACACGACAATTTCTGTCCATCGTTCAAACCGTGGGGTACCTAATTTTCAAGTTTTTTGACCTTTCCTTGACGTTTCCAATACGCCCAGTTCTGTCATCACATGCACCGTTTGCGAATTGTTCCTTTAGATGATTTTACTATTTGAATTCTTCGAAAAACAAGAGATCGTTTTTTGAATATAGAGAAAAACTTTCAATAGAGTGTGGGAGTTCTGACTCATCGAATATTTTGTCAACTGAAGAACTTAACATCGTTTGAGAGAGGTTGATATTTGAATATAGCCGATAGATTTTGCTTTGTGGTGATAAATACGCGACCTATAGACAACATAGTCTTCGAAGTATATACGAATAAGTTCATCAACAATTTCGTATTCCTTGGTTTTGAAAAATTTTCACCTAAGCGCTCTGATCGTTGATTGGCTATATTAAATTTCTCTATATCACTATCAAACGTAATAGGGCGGTAGTAAATCGAGTGACATAGTCATAGAAAAAGTATATTATTCCACTCGCTCGAATGATTTACGACGTTCGCCTTCGAGGAACTTCATTCACTAAAGGCCACATTCATCGCTTGTTGAGGAATCTACCAACACTCAGAAAATATGACGTGGTCGAGGTAAAAGTTTAGTGTTCTTCTTGTTAAAAATCATTTCATGATGCTCGAGTAATTAAACCAAATACAATTTTGATATCTGCTCAATATCTCAGCGACCTAAATTCAGTTGTCCCTACTCCTTAATCCCTTGACATTTCCTGGATCCCTAAAAAAACGGATTATAATACATTAATTCACATCGTCAGCTGTATTATATAATCGTCAAACAAGGCATAATAATATACTCTTGAACCGATAATTGTAACAAATTCGTTCAGGACCGTACTAGATGTTCACTTTTTATCTGCGAGAAAGAGAAGTGTTTAACTTTTATGGAATATTTCGTATGAAAGAACAGTTTTTGGAAAAAAGCTGTTTGTCTCCAAAAATGAGAATTTGGTCCCGGGCCTAAGAAATGAAACGCGATTTTTTTTGGTCACAATGTTCTTTATTCATCATCGTTATCTCCATCAAGAGCCACACAATCATTCCCGAACAACTATAATATTTTAATACTACTTTTCTATTGACTTATACCTCTTCGATAGTCTACAATTCGATTTTATTTTACAAAAATTGTGCACAAATGGAATTGGAGGAAATACCCAGTTAATAGAGAATCCAATGTTAAAGTTGAAAACTGTTGTTCTGAGTACACGACGAATGATATTGGGGTGCCTCAGGGGTCCGTACTGGGGCCACGAATGTTCATCATATGCCTGAGTTCTTATCAAAAGGATTCTGTCACGATGTTTGCAGACGACTTCTCAGTAGTGGTTACATCGCAGGCACCAGATGGCGCTATTACACACATAATATATTGATTTGAAAACTGGTGTAATAGGAATAATCTCATCTTAATCTTGAAAAAAACCGTATGTATCAATTTCAAATGCCGAGAAATTCACAATAACATAACTATTGAAGTTGTATCAACTAGTACCAATACAAAATTTCTAGGGGCCTATCTAGATCAGTGTTTAACATGAAGTGACCAGGTGCAGCATGTTTGCAAGAAATTGAGCTTAGGATTCTATGTAATTTTGAAACTGAAGGCTACGGTGAATTAGATGGCTCTTATTGATACTTACTATGGATTGATTCACTCCCATTTGGCATATAATGTTATTTTATGCGGAGATTGAGTAAATTCTGGAAGAGCGTTCATATGTCAAAAGCGAATTATCCGTCTCATTTTCAATATTAAAATTAGAAACAGCTGTAAAGCCGCTTTTTCAAAGTACGATATTCTAACATTTCCCTGTATTTATCTATATAAATTATCAATATATCTGAAGCAACATATTAATAAGTTCACAAAAAACTCGGATTACCATTCATATCCTACAAGAAACGCGATTGCACCTTCAGTTACAAAGCATAATTTGAAGATATTTGAAAGATCTCCAGACTACGAAGGTATAAGGATATTTGATAAACTTCCACAACATCCCAAAAAACTGGACCATAAAAAAATAAAAAAAAAAAACAAAAACCTTTCTGTGTGCAAAAACCTATTACTCCATCAGTGAATTCCTGAATGATGATATTTCATTTACCTGTTTTCTGAGAGTAACACATGTTTGTATTTTCTTTAGTATTATTAGTGTTTGTGATATTTTGTTATATTTTGTTCAATGTAACAGTATTTGACGTGTATATCTATCCTAAGGATGACTGCTATGTAGCGAGTGCGAATAAATTATTTTAATTTTTTTTATTTTTACAAGGATTTATCTTTTGTCTCAAAAAAGGTCTCAGTTTCAGCGGTAATCTCTCCATTCGAGCGAAATTTCTCACCGGTGAGCATTCCTTTGAGGTCTTTGAATAGCCAATAGTCGCTGGGAGCCAAATCTAGCGAATATGGTGGACGTGGGAGCAATTCGAAGTTCAATTGATGTAGTTTTGCCATTGTTTTGATTGACTTGTGACACGGTGCCATTAGTTCGCTTGAACGGTACTTTTTCCCATCAACAAGCAATGTAAAATTAAAACAAGGGATTGTTTTTGATCCATTGTTTTTAAAATAACAAAAGTTGTGTTACTCTTAGCACAATAACTCATAAATATATGTGTAGAATATCATGAAATTTCAACTGCTGTCTTTAGAAGGTTACTATTAATTGACTAAACGGTGAATGCAATAAGACTAGCGTCATGTTCCACAAGGAACAGTTCTAGGGACAATCCTTTTCGTGATTTATATAAATAGCTTACTCACCTTGCAAACATGTGGAAATAACATCAGCTATGCCGACGATACGGCTGTTTTTTATAGCGCAGATTCTTGGGACAACTTGAAACATATCGTTGAAGAAGATTTCAGCCACCTGATAATATATCTTCCCGAAACATCTCATTAAAAATACCAGTGCTTCCATCTAGTATACCTGCAAGTAACCTTATATATATGGCGCAATCGTGCTGGCGCACCTATAGTGAGCGTGCCAGCCATTACTGTGTGTAGAGGTGTATTCTTGTTATAATTCGAAATTTTTAACCAAAGGTAAGTCATTTAATATATTATTCGAATAAAACAGCGTTAACCACCAACTATTGCATGCGTATTTATTAATACAATATCTCGGTTTTGATTTTGAAAGCGTATTTTATCATTTGTATTGTCAACTGAAACAAACTTTTGTAGTTTTGGGGTTATGCCAATCATTCGAAGCGGGTAATGGCGGTCAGTGACCGGTATTACCCTATACGAAAATATAGGACAA
>WOGP01009669.1:0-10635 GCA_015342065.1 Leptinotarsa undecemlineata | reverse complement strand
TTTTAGTATATAAGGAATTAGAGTAGATACTAGACTAGAGACCAATTTTCTTCTCCTGAGGATGCCAACTTTGTTGGCGAAACGCGCGTCGAGTGCAAAAATATCAGTTTGGTGTTTGGGTAATTGATCAAAGAAGTTATTCATGCGAATGAATGTCATTAGGTACTGTTATCGATGACATGAGGAGATTAAACCCATTCGTTACATAAAGTGCTTTTTCTTATAATGTTATAATTTGGTGCTAAAGGGCCGATGAGGCAAGTATTTTACGGCGAAACATCAGATGTCCATCAGTGAGGAAGACAGTGTTTCATGTAAGCGAAATTTTAACTTTTACATTTACTATATTGAGAATGATATCTGATTCAATTCCATAACCAATGATTGAATTACAAACTGAATAGATAAAAGTGTTTTCTTTTTTTATAATTTGGTATTCATATAAAAGTTTTTCTTTCGAAAAATATGTTTTTGTGTAATTCAATTAGTGAATGTATAATGCTGCATCTGGCTCAAGATTCTATTGTTTTTCTTATGGTGCTTCATTTTACATACTTTCATACCTCTGAACGGAACTTTGTAGAACACTTAATCTAATCTATGAGTAACGTCGGTCAGCGAATCAGGATGGCGAGAACAAATATTGGTTGGGTAATTGTGCTACATGAAATTGAACTCGAAAAATCAATGAAGTCGCCCCGGAGCACCAATTAATTCTTGTTGTTTCATAATTTCTTGATTTATATTTCATTCTTCTTCAATTAATAATAATAATGATTATAAAACTTAAAAAACGTTGGGAGTGACGTCGTAGGTGTGGGGTGGCGTGGTAGAAAACATGTGATGATTTGTGAACATGAATAAGTTTTAACAAAGACAAAAACAAAGATGGCGCAAAATGGCAGAAGGGCACTATGTGCATCTTCGATAATAATAATCGTTTCCGTTGTATTACTGCAACAGGCCGATGTGGGTACTCATTTCAAATGATTTCATTTGCAGATTATAAAAAATATATTGGGCGCATAATGTGAAATATCATAGGGAAAATCGCAAATTCGAAAAAAATATAACGCTTTAAAATAGACTTTGTGGGCGCTCCAACCGCAGGGAAAAAAATGAATATTTTTAAAGCCCCATTTTTCCAAAAACCCATGATGCCGTTCATTTCCGTCACGAAAATCGCAGATTACTGAATTTAAGGATGTATCAAATCGGGTACAAGCTGAAATGTATTTATCATTTCATACTATACCTACTATGTCGATATTGGATTTATTGACAAAGAAAAATGAAACATGGTGGCATTTCGAGAGGGCATTATTGATATTGATAGTTGACGTGTGTGAGAGTGAGACGAACATCAACGTGTGTATATATGTGTGAGAGAGGGATGACGTCAGCGAATGATGGAGAAAAACAAACATAGCGGCTTCGTCAATATTTGTTCCTTCTTGTGATAACTTGGGAACGAAATATCTTTACAACCAGCAATGCCTGCCATCAATCAGACGATCAACGATCACATTCACTTTCTGAAAAATGTTCATCCTCATTTGCAGTTTATTTCCATAAAAGACACTACTCAGTAGTCTCACTGTATAATTTATGAAGCTAAAAATTATGTATTGGAAATAAACGAAAACTAAAAACACAAATCTTCTGGTTAGACAGAACAACATCTGGGCTGTAAGGCCCGACTGACTCGCTGTTGAGAGTTCAAGATACCACATTGTTCCTCACAGTAAACATATTCACCACTGAAAATGTCTGACGCACTAGCGGTCGAAACGCTTGGTTCCACCAATTGCATTACACCGCCTCCTACTAGCCTGGATGTTGGTCTCTCTCATTCTAACTCCGGCCGTCAAAACCTATGTTCTAATAAAGCTTCTAGCATTGAAGGTCCCAGAGGCTGTTTTATAGGTGTTTTGCCATATTCTTGAAAGACGGCTTGAGTTCAGCATGTACCCAAAATAGGCAAGAAAAATCTTTTACGTATAACTATTGATCGATTGCCCAAAATTATGAAGAAAACTCTTAGGTCATCATCAATATAGATTCCATATTATTTGGCCTTAGATACAAAATATTGAATAGCGGCACAGGACACTTTATTGGCGAAAATGAGGTTTCTTGTAACATTGAATTTTATGAAAGGTGAATAAATGTGACCTGATAATTGGCAAAAAATCAGATGTTACCTTTTCAATGCATAGCAGGATAGTACCATGCAACTTTTTGAAGATTTATAAATTCCATAATCTGAAAAAAATTTTAAATGGAGGTAATGGAGAACTTTATATATGCGAAGGAATGGCAAAATTTTCAGTTTCTCTCGTAAGTTCAAAGCCTATAAAAAGAAGAGCCAAAAATGTTTAAACATATTTAGCTCAACGTTTCGGAGGCTATAATATGCCCCAGGCTTCAAAATTGAAAAAATCTGTTGTTTTACAGTTTTCTTCGGTTCGCTTTGTTTTCAAACTCCCTCGTTGCTGAAGATGAGAGTGTTCCATGTAAGTGGAATGTTATCTATCATATCAGCGTTCAATTCAATAGGGTGACGAATTTTTGGAGGAAAAACAATTTTTTTTTAATAAATCGATGCTAATATGAAAGGAGTTTCGGTGGTACTATTCTTCAGAGTTACTCAATATTTCAATGAAAGCAGTTATTTCGAAAAGGCTTTTTCTTTCAGTTTATATCTGAAAGTCATCTCTATGCATGTAATATAATGGTAGTTGTGGAATTGGCCGCGGTGGTAGTGCGCCCGACCCAAGATCGGACGACCGTGGGTTCGATTCCTGCCTCGACCAGATATTTTTCTCATGAGAATTTATCTGATTGGAGCTGGGATGATTCTGCAACTGTGTTAGGGATCACACGTTGAAAGGTAAGACCTCGTTAATCCTTAGCTTGCACAAGTTTTTCAACTTCTGAGAGTTGTCGTTCGTATGGGGCGCAGTTGATTAACGGAAAAACAGATTTCAAACAGATTTTAAACAAAATTGATTGACTTTTGAAATTTTCAAAGTTTCACAAACCAAATGTCAAAAACGAAACGAGATCGGCAAAAATTTTATATTTTATTTTCTGATGTTTCACTCTATATGAAAAAATTTAATGTTATAAGAAACGTTTTCTGGTAAATAATGTTTCCCGATCCGCCACTGTACTCAATTATTTGTATCTAACTAAGGAAGATATCATTACATCTGAAAATAGCATTACCAAGTTTCATCCAGAATGTGTTACCTCCAGAATATGACCTTATATTTTTCATCTCAATTGGGAAACACTCTGTGCAGCTGAAATTAAACCAGTCGAATATTTCTCAAATATAACTCCGCCCCTAAATATACCATGGAGCTACTGGATTATGCTCATTCCATGAAAAGGAGTCACACTCCTGATATTAAACTCAAACATCACAATCAAGCTTTATTGTCTAGCAGTAAAATTAAAGGAAGATAGGACCTTTTCCACAGGCATATATGTCAAAATACGTAACTCAAACCACACTTCTCAGATTATTATTTTTATGAAAAACAGAATCATCTTAAGTAAACTTCCCTAATCTGTCTTTTCAAATGAGTATAATTACCAGTTTCGTACTCCCTCTCAAAAATTTTTATGGATTTTCATAAAGTGTTTATTCAGATTTGAAGTTAACATAATCACAATTGTGATTCTACTGAAAAATTGATGTAGCAATATTTTAAATCCAATGTTGATAATTTTATACTTTTATTCCTAGTCTCGATTGATTTTAATCTATTTGATCGGAAATATGTTTTATATTCGAATAGAACTAGCCGATACTTGATGAATATCCATATTGAAAACTAATTGTTACAGTTCATTGTATGATTTTCACTATAAAGAGTTTCACAAAACCCACGACCCGTGTTTCGCTATACAATAGCTCCCTCAAGCATTAACTGAAAGTTACTTCTAAATTACGACCATTTTATAATACCTACTCATCTGCCTGAAAAGGTCAAGTATGAATTCATTAACTGTATCAATAAATATTTTGATGGAATAGATAGATAGACAGACATTTATTGATCATACAACAATTTACATTGAATAATGTAATAGGTAGGTAATAGGTTAGAGAATAAAATGGTTGTAATTTGGAAGTAACATTCAGTTTAAGCTTTAGGAAGCTACTGTATAGTGAAACACGTGTCGCGGTTTTTGTAAAACCTTTTATAGTGAAAATTATGTGTGAAAATATATGAATATCATTTTTCATTATTTTTTTAAAGACAAAATACTAGTACTACAGGAAACTCCTTAAAGCGCTCTTAAAACGGTGGATTTCAATCGCTAGAGAATAATAAATGAAACGAAATTGTTTTCAGGTTGATTGAAATAAACGGAAAAATAGTCTTGAACAAAACTCGCGATGACCTCAACAGACTTCTAGCGGCTGCTCCAGATCCTGCGCAAATTGTAGTTTCAAGAAAAATTCCTTTAAACGAAGCTTCTGCAATTTTAAATGAAACTTCGGAAGACATGAACGCGCTTCTGACGAAAGTGAAAATTATCAAAGAGAGGGATGAAGAATCTCAGCGAGTAAAGGAAGAACTCCGATCAGATAACATTAGACTGACTCACAGAATATCCTATCTCGAAGAACAGGTAACTATCGCACACTAATAATATTGAAGATAATAATAAAATGTCACCAGTGTCATTGCTTTTCGAGTTTGAAAGACGTGGATTTTCGGAATTTCTTGCTGACGTTTTGCTGGCGCGAGTGGCTAGCTTCTGCACTTATACCTGTACTCGTACCTGCAGTTGAACCTGGAACATTAACAATATTGCTGCCTGTTCAATCGAATATGGAACCCCATTTTTGGGAATTCTAGAATAACGAACAGAACAACAGGCAGCAAGATTGTTAATGTTCCAGGTTCAAGTGCAGGTACGATTAAAGGTAAAAGTACAGGTACAAATACAGGTACAAATGCAACTGATTACCTGGCATGACATACATACGCTTCACTAGGTAGTTATCGGACAGCAAGCCATGATGGTTAAACCTCTGAAGAAGCTAGCCACTCGCGCCAGCGAAACGTCAAGAAGAAATTCCAAAAATCCACTGCTTTCACACTCGAAATATAATGACACAGATACTTATACTAAATATAAACTGAAAATGAACAATTTGACAGTACTGCAGTAATAGACAGATACTTATACTAATAATCTTTTTAAACTGTTTTTGAATGAATTTGATGTTTGTCCAGTAAATTCTAAATCTGTATTGCAATATTCATTACCTAATCTAACAAAACGTGACAAAGTACTATGATAACCATAATTTGTGCTGGTAGGAAACTTGGAATAATTCAGAGTTTCAAAAAGGTCTATTTGGAACTTTAAAATGAATTGAATGGAGCAATGAAGGACAATTTATCTCCCAAGATAGTATTTTATAGATAGTAATTAAGTCAGATCTTGTTCTACTATTTTCCAAGCTGGTAATATTCAAATTTTGCATAATTTGCTTATAATAATATTCACCATATCGAAGATTGATTTAAAATGCTATGCACTCAATATATCAAAGACTAATATAATGTCCTTTAAATGTAACCTGAACCATATGATTCTTGAAGAACACATCATTGATCATAAACTAGAGAACAAATTTTAAGGCCTCAACATAGACAACAAATTAAAATTTGGAATGCATATTAGTATACTTTGCAAAAAAAATTATCCTCAAGTTGTTATGCGATAAGGTCTATCTCTAACTCTTTGGACTATCACTCTGCTAGAAAAGCATACTTTGCACTTTTCGAATCCCACTTGCAGTATGGAATTTGTTTCTGGGGGAGCAGCTGTTAAAACTTAATGAGTCAAGATTTCACAATTCAAGAAACAGTGATATTCATTACCAGAGCTAGAGTCCAAAATTCCTGTAAGCCCATTTTTCAGCATCTTAACAGTCTACTGCCTCTTTATTTTAGAAACAGTTTGCTTAATGCACAAAAAGCACAAAGATAACATCTCGAACTCAACTCAAAGTTATGCCACCTGTCTCACACTCAATATTTCTCTTACTGTCCCGTCAACAGCACAAATTAAAAATTCGATTCTTTATAATAGCAAAAATATTTCAATCATCTCCTCCTTTCAATCAGATAGTTAACATGCTACAAACAGTTTTGAAATGAGTAAAACACTTCTGCTAGATAAAGATTATTATAGTATTGAGGAATTTCTTTCGGATGACTTCGCAACTTATAATGGCAACTTATAAAATTTTTCATCACAGACTTTTACCAGACTTTTTGAAGTGTGCTTGAGCCATATTAATATCTTGTCTTAATTCTTCATCTTTATTTTTAATGTTTCTGATTGTTTTAGTTCTTAAGCCTGCTGTGTCAACAAAACCTAAACTTTTATGACAATAAAGCATCTCTGACTCTGAATTCGAATCTATGGAAGAACAAACGAAATGAGTGAAATATTAAAATTATTGATAATACGTGCTAGGGATCGCACATTAAAAGGCGATACCTCGTTAATCCTTAGCTTGTACAAGTTTCGACTAATGAGGGTTGTCGTTCGGGAGGGGGCGTCAGCTGGTTAATGGAAAACAGATTTTCCACAAATTTTTTTCATTGATATTTTCGGGCTCTCTCCTCTCGGTTTTCAGTTCAGTGCAATGCACTTTGTAATAGATCACATCCTTGTCTTTGACAACTTCAGGGCAAATAATGGAGTGCAGGGTAGGTCGGAGAGTACATGTTTCTCGAAAGTCAAAGTAATTATGAAACATCTCACCACTTGCTTTAGACCACATTGATAGAAAAGCTTCTCCCCTTTTCTACAGATCGCTCAAGAATAGTTCCAAGTTTGTGGCAGATGATTCATGGTAAAACTATTTCAAATGATTGAGTACTTGTTTGTTGTAGGACGAATTCAAACTATTGAAAAAATTCGCCAGGAAAGCTGCTGGAAAGTCAGGATGGGACAACGTGAAAACAAAAATAGTTCGTGTGGACAAGGTGAAAATAGACGGCTTATATTATTCGATGCGCGTGAAAATGGAGAAAACTCCATTGGTCAAAGTGTGCTCTCTCATGGTTCACACCGAAGATGATATGTCAAATCCCGTCTTGATCAAAAGTACATGTAATGATAAAAGAATACGCAGAGGTATACCAGGAGGTGTAGTCGACATAGAAAAAGATGATCCTCAAGTCAAAAAATTTTTGAAGGATGGCCTCCTTCATTTAGACTCTCATTCGTCCCATTCGAATAGATACAAGATCAAAGAGATAATCAGTGCTTCCTCACAGGTAAGTTTTTTCGATACGAAAGTTGACTACTTGAATTTTTGGTTGCTGAAATATTTTTTCCTACCAACTTTATTTATGCAGGGTGATTTTTGAGAAGTTTCGATAATTAGTAGAGTTATCATTGGTTTTCAATTAGATCATATAGAGTTCGATATATAATCAATCTAGACATCGAAATAATATTAATTATAATAATATTTATTTAGTTGGATCATCTGTAGATGACATTGAGTACGTCAAAACGTGTACAAATACAAAATTTAAAATACAACCTCCCTGCACTTAGATGTACAATATACATGCAATTTACATAGATAATATAATATATAATAGTCAAAACCTAAAATAATCTGCTATTAATGTAACAGCATCGTTATTAAAATTGGCCTAATATGTTGGACATATATAATACACTAATCAACTATATAATATTCAAAACCAAAAATAATGCTATTTATGTAACAGCACCGTTATTAAAATCTTCCTAAAATGTTACATGTGTACAGGGTCATAAGTTATCATCCATATATTCTCAACTCTTTGATTTGATAGTTATACTGTTTTAGAGCCAGATTGTTTATTGTACAATTTAATGGTATACGTCTGGGATATGATTCAGATACAATTAATCAGTGTGTTGGCACTTCCAAATGTAGGGAATTTCTAGTATTATAATTCTTATTACCATTAACAGTAGGAAAACTAGTTATGTGCGATTTTACATATTTTAATATCTCATAAATGTATATATGTGTAACAGTCAATATTCTGAGATTTTGGAAGATGAATTTGCAACTCATCCTTCTAGTAACTCCTGCTATATACCCTATTGTTTCTGTTTTGAATTTTGAGTATTCTGGAACAATCACTAGATGCTTCCCAAGCTATAATACCATAGGAAATGTTACAGTGAAAGTATGCATGGTAGAACATTAATAAGAGTGATCTATTTACATTCCAGGGTAGTTTTTAAAATACAATAAGATATTGAGGATATCTTTTTACAAATCGTATCAATATGCTTGTTCCATTTAAGATTTTCTGATATCTTCAAACTCAAAAATGTTGTCCCCTCTTGTTGTTGAATTGATCCATTAATTAACGTTACTAGCAAACTGTGATCTATAGAGGTTCTTGAATGATCAACACGTAAAATCACAGTTTTTCTTTCATTTAACAAGATACCACTTTTGGGTTCTTTTTATTTCATGGGATGCTTTATTAATTGTGGCTTTAATATTTTCCTGAGTTATCAATAAAGATGTGTCATCGGCATACATAACGAACTGATCACTATAAAAATCATTTGCATATGTTATATATAAAGAGTGGACCTAATATAGAACCCTGAGGAACCCCGAGGGAACAATTTTTAGATTCATATTTATTTCTCCTAACGTTTAAATTGTGTACAACAATAACGTATAATAAGTTAATAGATGATAGAAAACTTCAAGTGGTAGGTCAAAGTAAGGTACATTTAAAAAAATATTCAGTATTGGCATTTACAAATAATTAAAGTAAAACAAATTAGAAAAGAAGATGTCAGACTACGATTGGGCTAAACTTGCAAAAGAATATTCATAAATAGTGTATACGAAGTCTGGTCAAAAAATGGGGTGAATTTTCATTCTTCTCAAAAAATATTTATTTGTTCAACAATTTCTATCTTGTCCCTTTCAAAGTAGTTTCCCTCAGATATAATAGACTTGTACTAGCATTTTTTCCAATCCTCGGTTTTTATCTTCTCAATCGTTGTAAAACACTGTCCTTTCATGGGTCATGTCGCACGTGGCCAAATCTGGTGAATACGGCGGCTAAGGCATGATACGGTGTTGTTTTTGGCTAATGATGAGGATATTGATATGCTTGAAAGTGTTCAAAATAAGTTTTTAAGGTACTCTGCATATAAACTGGAATATCATATTGGTGGATATGATTATAAAAGTATATTGGACATTCTTAACTTGAATACTCGGCTCATAGAAGATTGTAATTCATTAACTCATTTTTAAATTTTATTTTATATATTTTTTCCTCAAATCTAGCTTAGATTACTGTTAAATACATATGTGTGAATTCGTTAATTATTTTGTTAACAATAGACATTGCCGTAAATAAATAAATAAAAAGATGGAAGAATCCAAATATGTTACCTTGTGGGACAATTGAATCGTTGGCAAACATGATCAGCGTAATTTCATCACTTGTTCATAGAAGACCTAATTGTTCAAATTACTATGTTTTCTTCCGTAATCATCAATTTTGAATTTAGGTAGTTGCTGGCCAGTTGGTTCGAATAAAAGCTAGACTCGTTCTTTCTGACTGTACAAAAAGTACCGACAATAACATCGACGAATGTGGTGAACTTGAAGGAGGTTCTAGTAAGGTGTGCGATTTCAAAATTTGGAACCAGCCCTGGAAAACGAATGGTCGACAGACGAAAATCATCTGCGAGGGTGAAGACAAAACTTATTCTTTTAGGGTTCGACGTTCCCTTGGTAAGTTTTAGTTTGTTTGATTTGTTTGAATAATATAGTTTTTTTTTCAACGCATTGACAATATCGTTTCTCAATTTCTTGAAACCACAAGACAATAAGACACCTCGTAGAGTTTCTAAAGATTTGTAATTGTAATCGGGATAGTTGAGTAATTTATACCAAATCATTTCCAAAGTTGGTACTTAATTTTTTTGGTATATACCATAAATTGTTCGCCGAATCACATCTTTTGTAGCACCATCAACGTTTGCGAAATTTTTATTCCTTTGTTTTCGTTTCATTGTATGATCAATGACATCCCCTATTTTAATGACTCGAAGAACTGTCGAACGAGATAGTTTCGTTAACTCACATATTCTATTCACAATAGCATTCTGTGAAGTGTGACCGTTTTCCTTCTTCAAGCATTCATGCATATTTAAAATTACTCGCTTGAACTTGTCTGCTTTTTAATCTATTGTTGACAAATTAATTTGCAGATAGTGGTTCCACTAGTTAATTATCAAAAAATCAATTAGGATAATCATCATTTAACAAACAAATTCTACATCGGACCTAAAAACTTTAGGTATATAAACAGCTAACCCTTGTCTTTAGATAAATTATCAATTTGCTTCTCCTGAAGATGGTAACCTTGTTAGCGAAATGCGCGTCGAGTGCAAAAATGTCAGTTTGGTGTTAGGGTAATTGATCTCTAGAAGGAGTTTTCAAAAGTCGGTTTGCACAACCACTCACTACCTCACCTAACCTCACGAACACACGGCACTGATAAAGAAATATTGTGAAACGGACAAAAAATCAGTATTCAG
>WOGP01009668.1:0-10635 GCA_015342065.1 Leptinotarsa undecemlineata | reverse complement strand
GTGTTCTTGTGTTAAAATATTGAAGTGAGGTTGGAATGTCTTTCAATTCATGTATTTACTTAAATGAATCTGAATTATTTCATGATAATTTTCTACATTTGACAGTATAACGAAAAGGTAGATCAAGAAATGCACCACATATTCTCGATTATATAAACTCACCTCAATGCAAATGTGTACACAAAAAAGTTACAGCCCTTGAAAAGAAGAAAATGGAAATCGATGTTTACTAATATTTCATGAACTGTTCGACATTCTGTAATGAAAATCAATTCATGTCTTCCTTATCGTGGGAGCATATTTTTCATATAAAACCACGAAATCTGTCCAGACCAGAGTAATATAATACAACCAATAGGCTGGCTCTCTTACTACGTGATTCGCCCGAGTTGCTGGCGCTCTTAGGATGAGATTCTCATCTTATGCATTCAGTTCTCTAGTATCGAAGGATTTGACTGTACCATGGACATCGGATTAGTTATAATGAACGGTCGGAAATTGATATTGTGTTTAGTTTATTCGCTGCTGTCATTATTGTTTTTAGTTTTTGTATTTGGTTATAAGTAATTCACCACAAAATATTCTTTAATAACTTTAAATTTCGTTTTTATATGAGCTCACGCCTATAGTTGAAGAACGAAACTGGCTTCACACTTCGTTTCGAGGTGACCGAGAACTTTTTGAATCTATAAATCAAAGTAGTGTGAGTGGACTTACTAGTTGATTTTTACTATGTTCAGACCATAAACAAGCTCTTCTATGCACTAGAATTGAATTAATATTTGTTTAATACTTCATTTTTGAAATTTTTTCATTTCGTAGCAATTTTTCGAATTGCCAGTTTTCATCAAGATGCAGGCTGTTTTCCATTATCCTTTAAAATTGCCTTAGTTGACTGTTCCAACATTTGTAGTTCCCATGGATAAAAAACAGACAGTTTTTTCAAAAGTTACACACTGTCAATTGATGCTGTACATTATTGTGCATTTCGTGAGTCTTGGAAAAAATTAAACTTTTTGTTACAATGGTTTATATGTTTGCAGAAACGGGAGGTTTGTATTCAATTCTGGGTAAGTTTGGTCAGGCTGAAACAAACTTATAATCACAGGTGAATTCCCAGGAAATAGTACAGCAGCTGCAAGGCGTTATGCGAAAAAATATCCCAATTGAAATACACGGTAGAAATAGAAATAGACGATATTTTGTTCTATTGAACGTCGCGTCGGCTACAGGAGACGGGTACTTTGCGATCGCTAGTTACAGGTATAACTGCTCAATTAGATGTGGGCACATGATAGTTTGGAGAAAATTGAAGAAACAACAGCTGAAAGAATGCGATTTTGCGACTGATTCTCTATAGAAAACAATCGAACGCACACATATGACCCAAAAATCCCTCACGGAAAAAAGGCTCATCGCCAAAATACTTTTAGAGTCGAAGTTTAGGTAGGCGTTGCCAAATATAATTCAATTGAAGCAGTAATAATTCCGAATAATTTGAATGGTATTCACAAAATGATTCACCATAATATTTGGAAAGAGTAAATGTAGAAAGGAAACAAAATATATAGTATTCACAAGATAGAGCTCCAGCTCATTCTGATAATGAAGTCAGGGAATATATTTCCGATCTGTACCCTATACGTTAGATTGGAAGGAGCACTTTTTGGCCAGCTAGAAATCCAAGTTTCAACCCTATTGACTTTTGTTTCTACAGTTTTATGGAAGAGTGCGCGTATTCTGTTGAAATAATCGGCGATTAAGAACTGGGGCATTGAAACATTGAAAATGAAAATTGATTTCGTCAGAAGCCTATGATCTTTCAAAAAATTTGGTTCTTCTGTTTAAAACGATCTTGAATGTGTACTCAAGAAAAAGAGGGACATTTTGGACATTAATTTCAGGAAATGACATATATTGGTAGATATTGTTTGTACCTGCAGACAATATGAATCCTCAGTTATTATAACTAATTTTTTGTTATTTACCTGTAGAAACTTCAAGTGTTGAACCGCTAACTGAATAATTTCCAAAGGATAATGAAAAAAACCGTATCTCGATAAAAACTGGCATTTTGAAAAAATCGCCAGGTGGAAAAATAATTTCAAAAATGATGTCACAATACTAATTTAATTGTAAGGCTTGCAAAAGTTTGATGGCTTTAGGAGTTCAATACCCCTAAAATTTGTATGGGCTGAACAGATTTTGTGATTTCATATGAAAAAGATGCTCTCACAATAACAAAGCCATAAATCCATTTTTACCACCCAATGTTAACAGTTCATGAAATATTGTAAAAAATAAATTTCCGACGGCTGTACCTTTTTTATACGCACATCTTCATAAATGTGAGTTATATCCACGAAGCCAGACTGTCCCTATGGACATGTTGAAGTATTTGTGGTAAAACTTGGGGTTTGGATCCCAAACAAATCCATTGGATTAATGTGATGATTGTCGGACCAATGATCATTCATGGTGCAATTTCCTGGTGGCTGAAGGATCTACAGAAAACGGCCCAGGCGAAGCTCTCGGGCTCACAAAGACAGGCTCGTCTGGCCATCAGTGGTGCCATCAGTACCACAGTGTCAGCAACACACCGTCAGCGGCCATGGAGATCCTTCTAGATGTACCCCCTCTCCACATTTTCCTGGAGAGGGAGAGAGGCTAGATGTACTGCATACAGACTTATGTATATTGCCAATTGCACAACTCAATTTAACGCAGAGTGCAACAGATTGTTGGTTGACACTGGAAGCATTCTGGAAATGACCTCTGACTGTATGCTTCCAACTGTCAACTACGAACGCCTTATAAAGTACTGTTACCGAGTAGAAAGGACTGGGTCCTACGGGAGAAGGAAATACTAAGAGGAGATAGTTGTTCGTTCACAGATGTATAAAAAATAACCTTTCGAGTCTGATGCAGGTGTTTTCAGTCGCAGACACAAAGCAGAGATATCAACCTGCCTAGAAACCTATGCGGCTGTATTCAAAGCAGAAATTTACACTTTCTAATTGGAAGAATCCAACCTCACTCGCAAGTCAATAAAAATATTCTCGGACAGTCAAGCGGCGTTGGAAGCTCTTGACTTCTACCGAGCAACGTCTAAATTGGTAGTAAACTGCTAAAAACGACTGTCCTCGCTAGGAATACTTAACAGATTGTTTCTGGTCTGGATTCCTGATCATACTGGCCAGAAAAGCAATGAGGCTGCTGCTTCTCTTGCAAAGAAGGGTGCTGTAAGCAGCTTCAGCAGACCAGAACCTGTCATTGACATCGCTTCAGGAGGCTTTGACAAACAAAGATTGAACACCTGGATGGCAAGAAGATTTATGGACTTCTGTCAGAATCTTTCAGGATTGTTTGACTCCAAGACATTTATTCACCCTTCGAAGCTTGACACCAAATAGTTACTGGACTACAGTAGGGATGAACTACGATGTCTAATAGGCCTTCTTACAGGTCACTGTCATTTTGAATCATCTTATGAAGAGACTCAGTACACATTGTATGTCGCCCTGTTTGGAAATTGATGAAACAGCAGAGCACATACTTTGTGCCCCGCTGCGGACCGAATCAGGTTTTTAGATTTTGGCTGAGACGTATTCTTACCATCTGACCTGAAAAACCACTCACCATACAAACTAATCGGCTTCGTTAACAAGCGGGGTTTATCTGATCGAGTGTGAACCACAATAAATTCTTACGGGTTGCGGTGAAGGGTCAAATCGACCCACTCACTTTGAACCTCACCTAACCTAACCTATATCCACTCGACCAATGTTTGACCCCAGAATATGCGGGTTTTGATGATAATGAAATAATATAAAACTGCAATGCCCATAGTCGTTGCATGTGTACGACACATTCAAGGTTTCACATTTTTTTACATATACCTATTTGTATATATTTTTTTAAATCTCTACGTTTAAATGTGTACTGTTATGTCTATCTTGTGATATCTCTTAAATTTGACCTGCTACTCGTGTAATTTATTCATAATGAAGTTTACTTCACCACTGTACTATTATAAATAAGTCATGGACTATATAACTTATTCGAAAGAAATATAAAAAAAATCAAAGATGTAAAGTGACACTGAGCACACTGTTATGTTATTTATGGAGGTTTATCATTCATCGTACGTTTAAAATATCAGCGAAATCCATTTGTATACACTTATTTATTTTTTCTACTTACATGTGATAATAACATAATAAACAATAACCCACTAATAGGTACGTCAAACAACCAAATAATGTGGGATTACATCAAGAAAAAGCTCGGATTTGATTATGTTTTACTAGAATATTTTACACTGTTTACATCAGAGCACCTTGAACATTCGAGTTTTATTCCATAATATACGTGAGATTATTATTGTATAGAAAAATCTTGAAAGTCAGTTTATGCTTCATCATCGGAAAACTACAACAACGTCATTTTTACGAGGAAACAAACTGTTAGTAAAATGATTTCACGTTAAAAATACTTGTTTTATTTTCTAGATATTGTTGTGAGTCAAAAAAGTCAAAATCCCAGTTGATTGTTTCTATGAATAGAGAAGCCCATTTTTCTTGTGAAGTTTATTTTCAGCTGATGTGATATAATACATTAGGAAATCAGGCTACGAAAATAATTCAGATGTTTTATTCTCGCAGATGTTATAGTGGAAATGACCTAGTACAAACTGTCACGTAGTTTATACCGGAGAACATGATTACGGGGCAAAATAATAAGGTTTGTTTTCAGGAAGTTTTCAATTTCAGTGTGAATTATAATAATGAAAAATGACACTTCGGAAAAATATCTTCGTGGTCATTTTAACAACAGTCGTAAATCATTCGAAGTGATAACCGATTCTCGCGGATAGGGTACTATAGTTTCTTTATGACTTATGACTCGTATCAGACATATTCCAAAATAATATTCATGTGTAAAGGATATTTCGATTGAAAGTATAATGTCATTGGATTTTATTTAGAAAACTCAACGTAGGTTCTTGAAACCATCCTCCTTACAAATTAGTTTGTTACCATTCACGTTTTGTTACTGAGTTACGAACTCTTAGGTTGATAATTGAAAATGACGTTCCAGGACAATTTTGAAATGGGTTCATTCTCAAGGATTATTTGCAAATGAATATAATTCAACTGTCAATTCATGAATTGGTTCATTCGAGATTGTCCTCGAAAGTGTTGAGTCTTGTTTAATAGAACTGGCCGATACTTGATGAACATCCATATTAAAACTTATTAATACATAATACATAATAATAGTACAAAGGGTAAAGTTAGGTTAGGTTTATTTTATTTTATGCTTGAGAAATCTATAGCATAACGAAACCATGTCGCCGTTTTTGTAAAATCTTTTATAGTGAAAGTCGTACAATAAAATGTATTGATGAGTTTTTGTTGAGTTTTGTATCTGGTCAACTATGATTGGTTCTTTATCATACAAAAAATTGACATATAGTTGCTCGTTATTTCAACTGTCATGAAAAACAATATCATTGAAAATTTCCGAAACCTTTCGAATGGTTTTGAAATATTCTTTCAACAGAACAGCAGGTGCTTTGATTTTTGTATATTCTTCATCAACACAATCATATTTTCAAATTACAAAACACATTTGAAAGTTTAACCTTCAACTGTTCATTCTCAAATCATTTTGATACCAAAACACTATCGCGCCGATACTTCTATTTCTTGCAGAATTTTCTAGATTCAGAGTTGGGAATACTTTTCTTAGATGTGATTATCCCAAAGAAATATTTGATATCAACAGGATTGAGCTACACCACATTCTCCATTGGAAGTGAAAGCCTATGTCAATTGAGTTTTCCTAATCGGTAGTCGCGGTGAAATTTAAAGGACTGTCCATTTGCACTATTTGATTCAGCTTGATTATTTTTCTAGAATCATCCAAAATCAAAAGTCTGCTACAGAAGAAAATGACATCGATGGTTAAAAAGACAGAATGAGGCAAGACGTTTGAGTAACGTCTCCATTACTGTCAAAATGAGATTATATTATTTTTTTTGTTGATTTGTACTTATTCAGTGACATTGAAAATATGATATTCTTTGATAAAAATATCAATAGAAAATCTGGGATTAATAGATTTCAAAAGGTTTCTGTCACTCTATGGTGGTTGGAGGCAATGATATGAAATTAGGTTTAAAGAATGTTATTTTAGTGTAAGAATTGCCGGAAAATGAAAATGTGCTTCACTCTATGAATGCACTGTAGTTCATTCAGAATCGAATAAAGTATTGGAAAAGAAAGTTTTTGGCTTTCTACTACTCCATCTTGACACAGAAAAATTAAGGAAGGAAGCAATTCATTTCAAAAGAAATAACTCCATACATACATGTGTTGATCATGCAAATAAGTAACTTTCGGATACAAACTAAAAGAAAAAGCCCTTCTGAAACATATACTTTCATATAAACATTGAGTTACACGAAAGAAAAATTCTTTCGAAACAAATACTTTGATATGTACACTGAATTGTACAAAAAAACTTTTCCCTGCTCAGTTTGTATTCCACACATTCGTTAAGGAATCAAATCAGATATCATACAGAGGATTTTTACACAATATATTAGTAGAAAGCCAAAAATTTTCTTTCCCAAAATTAGTCACTCCTAAAAATGTAACCCGATCAATACTAATAAGGTAGTTTCAGGGAGACAATAGAAAAAACAAATCAATGTATTTATTATAATATAGGGTCCTCCAACAGGGACTTACGAATTTTGACAGTCGATAACGGCCATCTTGTTGGAGCTACAACTGTCAAATTTGTTGTCATTTATTCAGTCTGTTTTGCGGTCGCCATAATCCTCCGACGACGAAATGCAAAATCTGCCGAAAACATCGCCACTCTCTGTGAGAGTGTGCAGGAGAATCAAGTAGCTCCCAAGAATTCGATTATTCGTAGACCACAACTTAGGCCTGCACCCGTACAAAGTTCATTTGACCAAGGAACTGAAGGTATACGTCAGTTGAAAACTGACCTTGATTTCCATAAAAAGTCATCTTCAGCGATGAGACGCGTTTCTGGATGAATGGGTACGTGAAAAAAATTGTCGAATTCGGAACATAACCAATCCACATGAGATTCAAGAGCGTCCAAAGCATTCCGAAAAAGTCACTGTTCGGTGATGGCGGTTTGGGCTGATGGCGTCATCGGTCTATATTTCTTTGAGAACGACGTTGACTAGGTCATCACTGTCAACTGCGAGCATTATGGGTCGATAATCATCAACCTCTTTTGGCCTGAATTGGATGATCTGCGATGTGCGATGATGATGCGCGGCTTCTTCAACCTTCTTGGGGTTTCCTCCGTGGAAGTGCACAAGTGAGAGAGCTTTTCTGCAGGGGCAGCCGGTTCCTTGCCTTTATTCAAGGCGAAGCTCTTGGCGCACACCACAGGAAGTGCCCTTGCTGTTGGAGATGATCCGTTTTGCCCAGCCTCATTTGAAACGGTAGATTGGGGTGGACAACATTTTTGTTCATCCCCAGCCACCACCTCAGATTGAGGTGAGCACTTCTGTCCACGCTAGGGATTGGTTTTTGTTTGGTGGTTTCTGTTTTTGTGTTATTCCATTCGTGAACTCCACGAGTAACAAGAGAAGAGTTGGTCACCTCTCGCAGAGCCCCGCTTTAACAGAGGTGGGCTGAATTACAATAAGGTTTCGCCCAGTTCCCCAAAGGGATCGTTCGTGACCGCTTATCACTCTGCAGTCATTCAGCTGTCGGCACGGTTCCTCACACCTCAGCTTGGGTAGACTGGTCCACGGTGTCATGTTTTGCAGAGGCTTTTGGGGATTTTAGTTCCCCTCATCCTACTTATTTCTGCCACTGACCAAGAGTCCAGCTACCCCGTCCGTAAGGCCACATTGGCTTCCCGGAGAGGGCTTCCAGTTCCCTGGCTGTTCCCCTATCCGCCACCTGAGAACGCGCCCGATAGGTAGCCCAACACAAGGGATCTTGAAAGTTTTGATTCCTGTAGTAAAATATTTAGATCACCTAAATTAATTCAAAGGGTAAATGAAAATTCGAACATAAGTCTTTTGGACCTACCTATTAAAAAATCTGAACGTCGGCATATTTGAGAGCCCAGTTAATGTGATTCTGGAATATTTACAGCCTAATATTTTTCATGACTTGACTCAGTTTCAATGAAATCCCAATTACCATTTTCCAGGCCCGCTTTCATCTCGTGATTGAGCATGAAACGGCTTTTCTAAAGAAAATTAGACAGTTCGTTCGGCCGAAGTCTCATTACGGACTTTGTGATTTAATTTATGACTCTCTATGATTCACTGAGGCGCATTTCATTGGGGTTATAGCCCCCAGCGGTGTGACTTCTCGTCTATTTCAGAGAGAAAGAGATTCTTCCGAGAAGGTCAGATATTTTTAACATCTAATATAATGGAGGAATCATATTTCCTGCAATGAATTCGGACTAGAAGATTGAACGGTCGAGTGCAGTTGCTTTGTTTTCTGAGGTTCGGAGATATACTGTAATATATTTTTTCTAGGGAAACAAATTCAGTTAGTACAACTGTGCAGATAGATGTAGAATCTGTTGTTAGCTTGTTTCGAAAGTTTCAATCGTTTCAAAGTTATAGGTCCATGTCTCAATTAATATTAATTATACTATTGTGTGGTATATTGATAAGAAGAAATTCAAGTGAGATACACTATAATAATGATAATAATAATAATATCGGATCCCCTTTTCTGCATGGTCAGTGACCATGAGAGAGCAAGAATTGGGGCATTTCTCTTTAGGGCAACTGCCCGAGCAGCTGATGAATTCTGTATAGTTTTCGAAACTAAACGAGGTGATCACAAATCTGGCACCGAGTTGGAACCTGTTCAGCAAAAAGCTCAAATAAAAGCCGCAGATATCACCTTACTTCTGCGGGAACACAAGGATAAGCCAATGCATGGGGTCTTCTTCAACAACATAGAAGACCTTGGCTTACCAAAGCGCCTGACCTTCGCTTTTCTCAGGTCGACTGTACTGAAGTCGGAAACTGAGGGGTTCATCATGGCTTGCCAGGATGGTGTCTTCAACACCTTGGTGGAATGATGTCCTCTCTACTCTCGAATCTCAAAATCATACCGGCTTGCCGCACTAAGGCAGTCATCTTTGCCGCACAGATGCAGAAGGCTGTCATTCTTGGCTCACTGCGCTTGCTCAAGGAACATGATTCTCGGCCCCAATGATCACCTATCCCACTGTGTGGGGAGTGGTCATTAGTAGGTAATGCTGGCGCGCCCTCCCGGGGCTTCGGGGGATAGGGCCTGACCAGCGCACACTACGGTGGAAAATAAAATAATAATAATAACAATAATATAACTTATTCGCGAAAGATAAATACAAAAACAGATACAAATAAGTTACATGTCTTGCATACTTGTTTATATGCAAACTTATATTTTACAAGCGTAAACTAAAAAGTTTACGCTTGAGGAAGCTATTGTATAGCGAAATACATGTCACGGTTTTTGTAAAACCCTTTTCAGTGAAAATCACACAATGAATTATATTAATTGGTTTTTCTGTAGGAATTTGATAAGATTAGTATTTGCGGTGCGTTGGAATGGCCTGCTCGTTCACAGCATTTCACTCTTCTTAATTTTTTGGGGGCTGTATGAAATTGAGACTTTATTATCAAAATTTGTTTATACATCAACTTAGAAACATTCTAAAATGAGTTTGAAAATAAACTGTTACTGCGAGAAGTAACGAAATAAATTGTCCTAAATTCCAACAACAGTAAGTTCGTAACCGGTTGTCGAAATTCATATAAGTGACAATTGAAATACCCTTCATGCAAAATGTCACAAGACCCCTTCCGTTTCCTCTCGTAAAAAGAAAGTTGAATACACACTGTCGATGCAAAGTAATGTCACCAAAAAGTACTGAAAATGATTCCTTTTTACAAAAATTTTGTTAGACTATGATATCTTGCCCCGTTCAAAAGGTAAGAGTGGGTACTATTCACGTCCGCACTGTATATTTTTATGTACGTACATAGACGTTGACGACATTGTATACTATTTTTTGGAAATAGGACGACGAAAATCACTGTAACAGTCACCCGCAAGTATTCTGAGGAATTCTGAAGAATGATGATTTTCACATTAGGAAAATTACCTCAAAACAAGTTCTCTAGAGCTGAGGAAAAATGCATAACATGTTAATAAGAGGCTATTGAAACTGATATAAGTTTATTGCAGTCAAGTGGGAAAATATATCTAGAAGCATTGTTTCTAACTCTTCAATGTGAACTGATCAGAAAAAGTCTAGTAATACCACTCTAGGATACGCGATAAAATCAAAGAATCAATATTGTATACCAAAAAATTCGAAACAGATTGGTCAAAAAAGTTATTGCTACTCAACACCTAAATTATTTAGGCAAGGTAGGTAGGTCTGAAGTCAGTGGGTCTATTCGACCCTCCACCGCAACCCATAAGCGTTTATTGTGGCTCTCACCTATTCACACTAGGCCAAATAAACCTAGCTTCTTAACGAAGCCGATTAGTTTGTATGGTGAGTGGTTTTTCAGGTCAGATGGTGAGAATACGGATCTGCCGAACTCAAAGA
>WOGP01009667.1:0-10636 GCA_015342065.1 Leptinotarsa undecemlineata | reverse complement strand
GGAGTCTATAGCTAGAAAGTGAATTGTGCAGATTAACAAACAGTGAAGATAAATTAATGCTAAGTGGTGAATATAAATAGTTGTAATTGTGAAATATTGTTAAAATAAGTTTAAGACAGTGAATTCTTTAATTCGTTACAGTATATTTGAAAAAAAACAGTCCATTGTGAAATTTTACTAAAAAGTTTTCCAAAAACGCAACATGGGTTTCGCTACACAATGGCTTCTTCAGGCATGTTTATATGCCTGAAGAAGCTATTGCAAGTTATATCGAAATACGTATTGCGTTTTTGTGAAACTGTTCACTGATAATCTCACAATGAAGTGTTTCTTGGATACATTATGGATTTTTATTAGGTATCGGCCGATTCCAACATATATCATTCAATTGACTTTTTGAATTTAGATTACTTCGCTATTCGTCAATTTGATTTCGATTTTTTCACGCTATTTATCTCAATAACCAAAATGTCTTTTATAAGCTGCACAAGATGGCATTTACAGATTTCAAAAGTCACCCCCACAGTCCTTGGCGATAATTTCTAAATTGCAAAGCATGACTTTGTGTTTACAACATTTTTCCTGATTCTAACGATTTTATAACTCTTACGTTTCCAGATGTTGTAAAAAGTACTGAATTGCTTATTTTAAAATTAATTTTCACACTTGTGTGCGTTTGTATATGTGTTCATGTTTCATGGATGGATGAAAATATTATCTGCCTTGATTCATGTGCCGAGACTGACGTCTACCATTTGTTAGGTTAGTATCTCTTGTACTGAGTAACCTTTCAATAAAATCAGTTATTATTATCATCATTCATAAATGCTTCATCACACTAGCAAGTGAAAACTCAGGTGAATATTATCGTTATAATCTTTACATGTTTCATATTAGCTTCAACTTCAGCTTGATACATGTATTTCTTCATTTGGAAAAAGTTTTATTGACACGCGCACCTGCTGCCTTATTTGTAACCCTCCTTTGCGAGCCGGCTGCCTTGGACTTGATAGTAGGTTTTTCAAGCTCCCTCTCTGGAATCAGAAAATATCGATGGTCATTTTTCTAAACAATATGCGGCTGATTGATCCCAAAGTTTAGATAAAATAAATATATTTTGAAAAGACTCAAACACACGCTTTTATATCATACGAAAGTATGAAATGAAAAATAAATGTAGTTTGAAAAACTTAAAAACACGCTTCTAAAGAATATCGAACTAAAAAGTTTCTTTTTTTGAATAAGCGCAAAAAAATAACCAACGAAATAAACTAGTACCATTGTGGAAAAAACGTAGGCGCTTTGTGCCATATTTTTTGTATATCAAGCGCCCATCGCTTTTTTTCACAATAATACTGATATTTTTCATTCGCTATTGTTTTAGACTAACTTAAAAAAATGACTTCAACTTTTTATTCAGATGTTCTTCAAAAACGTGTTCTTTAGTTTTTTATATATTTGACGGGTAAATAAAGGTTAATGAAGTCTTCTCAGTTGTCTGTTGAACACAGCCTTCTGTGAAGACATTTGACACTTTTTCAGTGATGATGAAAAGATATAAGAAAAATACTTGACAACCATTCAAATGATCATAAAGTTTTTCCAGAGTAACTTTGGTGTCATCTCTATGAAAATTCACGAACAGAACATTAACTGTAGATAAACAACAATAATTTACATTTTCAGTGTACATATATATATCTTCCCAAACAAAAAATTTTACATCGTAGATTAGAGTCGAGCAGACAAACAAAGATTTATATAAACTCCAAATATTAGAGTACGGACCTACATTGTACTCGAAAGCAGGCAGAGTGTGAAAACAAATAATTTGCTGGGGATTTTGTAGTTATCGCCGACTCGGTAAGATAACGCGGAGTTCCCAAAAGGTTCCTAAAGTACGAAACTCAACAAAACTAACAAATTATCACAGCCGGTGGCAAACAACCAAAACATTCCTAACGCGAAAATGTAAACAACCCAATTTTAATGAGATGTACACATCGTGCTATTCGCCTCAAACCATGTGAATTATTTTCTGAAAGGGTGGTTTATCTTTTATTATAATTATAAAACTGTGGGTTTGATAACGAAACTGAGTCTAAGAATGATTCGTGTTGAAAAATCAGATTATCTTTCATTGATTGTGAACGAAAACATCTATTGAAGAGCCAATGAAAAATGTTCCCATTTTCAACATTGATGAAATGAATATGCTAAAAATATTTCGAAAAATTCGTATATCCCACTTTTGATTTCTGTTAAGTATTACAATGTTTGTGCTGAAAATATAAATCATTTTCATCTCTCAGACAAAAAATTCTGGGTGGTGAAGCGAATCGCGTATGTTATTGCTAATAGAGAATTTGAGGAAGAGCAGAAAAAAATGCAAATTATTTCAATTGCAATATGTTCATGGAACATATGAGAGGGTTCAGGAAAAAACTGAATAAGATATAGTGAGGTGTGGTGTAATCTACAACAAGTTTTGGTGTCCCAAAAACGTCCATCAGCAGAACTCAAATTCGAAACAAAAATAAAATCAATCTATAATTTCAGACAACAAATATAAAAGACGAAAACAGAGGCAGGATAAAAAATGTACTTACTATGAAATGTGAATTTTCTTCAGTTCATTAGTTGTGAAAACCAATATTTCTGGAGTAAATACTTCAAATATCAGAAGTTCACCATAAACAACATGAATCTATCATACATACAACTCATGGATTGCTCCATTTGTACTGATTCAAGATATCTATAATGCATGTGTAATGAATTGTTGATCCATGTTCTTCACCTAATGTGGAGATGTTCTCCACCTAATCTTTCATAAAAGTTAAAGCTCTCGTGCCTGTATTGTCATAAAAATTATAATCTGAAGCAATTAAAACTTTTGAGAACACCCAACAAATTATTTAGAATGACACTCAACAGAACACGATCCCGGAGAGTATGAATACGTTACAGCCTCTCAGTAAAATATGATGTGCGTAGCCTACCTTGTTGCCCTTGATTAATGTTGATTACATCTCGCCAGTTCATTAAGCTACTCTAGATGTCTCCGTTGAACTCCGTAATGGTGCTCGTTGAACATAAATTATGCTTAGCTATTTGCTAAAGCAGCATCGGGTGTGCACTATTTACGGGTGAAAAAATCATCAGGATCTTATCAATATGTTCTGCGTGTGAGAATTCCAGTAGGTGCAGGAATAATGGAAGATCAAGGGTTATTCTGAATAGAACTGAGGGTGGGGTTGAATCTCAGACTTTCGTATATGGTCGCCCAATGTTTTGAATTCGAAAGTTGTGGAATGAACTTTCCGGAACGGTTTTTTCTAAATCAATATAAACAGACATTTCCTAAGAGTGTTTCAGAAGTTATTGGAACAAAAATAATCCTTCGTTAACCAAGTTAGCATCATCAGGAGATAACCGAAAACTGATTTCACCAGATCCACTTGTGCTCCTGAGAATCAATAATAAGGGTTCGAAATTTCATGTATTCAGAAGGAATATCCCACCATTGCACCATATATATCACACCATTATCCATAACAAATGTTACCGTTTCATATCAAAGGACTGGTCCTTCAGGCTAATGAAGATATGAAATCGAGAAAAAAGAATGCTGGAAATAACTGTGAGTACCTAACGCGTTCACTCATTTCCAACACAGCAAATGAAATGAGTAGATAACGAAAATTTTGTGAATGTCAATTTTAGACTTTTCAGATAAAGTGTGTGGAAGTGGCTTTCAAAACTGCTCGTACACTCCAACAAGTGTTTGCTATCCCCAAAAATAGGTTGAATAATAAAAAATTTTGGGATTCATGAAATGAGTTGTGAGAATGGTGATGAGAAGTATATGGGTCAAACCAAGAAAACTATGATAGCTTACTGTAAGGAACATGTCCCATATATTAGGTTCTATAGACCAAATGGGTCTAAAATCAATCAACAGTGCTCAGATGATACAGAATTGCAAAACAACTAGATGAGACCCAAGAATGAAGTGTGATGCAACATCAGACAGTATTGTTCCAATCTGCCGTGGGTTTCATAACAGGTGCTAGGCCGAACCACTGATGAATTGCAGAAATCAACTAGTGGTTTTTTCGAAAATAGTGATGTTATCGCCTTTATTCACTTAGACTTTTTCTTTCAGACAGCTGAGTCCAGTAATAGACGTTGGGTCAAGAAAAGGCGTGAATAGCAATATCCATCTGACATAAGAAAACAATTTGATGACATCATATTACGTGGTGATTCATCTTGATATATGTGAAATAATTGCCGTGAAATTAAGTTCAATTCAACTCCTAACGATGATTGCTTATAGCTGAATGCGCATCAGATGACAGTATTTTTGTTCTGTTATGAGAAAATATTTTCAGTGGATTCATTTCATGCTGAATGTTTCAATACTACCTTTCAAGTGTAAGGAGGTATTGAAGAAGGCAATTCGATTGTACAGGAAGATATTCTTCATTCCTACAAGGACTGTGTTCCACTTCATCATTTTCCCTGTCACCAGACAGTGGTGGAAGAAGAGATTCCTGGATAGATCGATTGGCAAAAGAATAAAATTGTTTGACTTTTGAAATTACTGACTACTACTTCAATCATTATCCGCGACAGAAAATAGGGGGTTATTAGGACTTTGGTAGAGAGGACAAGACTGGCCGAAATCAACCGAGCCTTATGAACCATATAGAAATATCAACGGTGAAATTGAAGCAAACAGCCGATGGAAAAACTTTTCCGGCCTATATGAGCGGTGTGATGAACCGAATTAGAAGAATCCCCAACAGCAAGGAGTAAGGGACATTTTCAACCTACAAGGATGATAGAGAATAGTCTCAGTTTACCAAAAGACCTTAGGGATCCTTCAAGTACTCCAAGAGAATATCGTATACCATGTACTTGTGATTAATCCTACAGCGAAACTACGGAAAGAAGCGTGAAAATGCGCTTGACTGAGTATAAAAAACTGCCACTATGGCCAAAGAGATGAATTGGCAGTTGTATAACAGGTTCTTCCGGAGATCAGCCATGATATTGTCTTGAAACGCAAGCAAATTCTTGTGGGTACTATACGAGACTATTCAGAGAGAGCATAGAAATACATGAAAATAAGAATGATTCAAACCGTTTAGGAGAAAGTCTAAAATATCATAAAATATGAATACCTGCACTCCATCACACAAGGATTCTCTCAATAATGGAAGAAGGGTCGTACCAATAAGGTACAAGAGCAGTCGATTATATGACCTTTTTCCATTCTTAGACTAACTGCACCAGCTAAGTAGATCACTTCGACCGTTGACACTTCTACCTCAGTAGCAGACGAAACTTAAGGAATTCAAATTTGCACACTACTGCTAATAATCCCAGGAATGTCAAATAATTTGTAATTGCATTTAATTTATTTTTCGCAAAATGAGCCTTCTTTATGAAAGTGAAAGAACATGCAAGAGATGGAACAGTTTTCTGCCATTTTTTCTAAATGGACTTTTCACACAATCATTTTTCTCAAGTGCTGACCTGAAAATTATTATACTCACTGCAGGCAAGTTCTAGTATTACTTCTGTAATTCACTACCCATTTTTTTTAATTGACGGCCAGAAAAGAACGTATTCAGAAGTTGAAGAAATGTGGAACGTTTTATATCCCTACAATGAGCAATAGTGAACAAGAAAAACCTATTCAGTGGCTAGATTTAACTGTGATCTCTGTTAGGTGTGTGATTGAGGACCTTTAATTAAAAAGCTAGGAAGGAACGGATACGGAGAAGAGTTGAGAGTGAGTTGATTCCTTTGTTTTGTCTTTTCATTGGTAGGAGACATGATGAGATCAAATATACTCAACTTTATTTTGAGTTTCCCAAAGAGGCTTTTCGTTTCATCAATATTGAAATTGATTAAAAATGTCTCATTCGTAGCTTTCTTATCTGCAGAAATATTTGCATATATATTAACAAACATCAGCTGTGGTGCCCTGCTCAGAAAATTCGAAAGAGATTGCGTGGGATTGCATGAAATTCAAGTTATACAAAGTGGGTGGATCTAGCTTCGAGAGCCCCAATTAAAGGGTAGCCTATTCAAACTCGACCAAATGAATCTAGCTTTTCAATGAAGCCGATTATTTTATTTGGTGATTCAGGTCAGCTGGCGAAACTCTAACTCCAAATGCTGAAAATCTGATTCGCTCCGCATCAGACTATCAGGAGATAGTAGAGCACTATCCATTGCAAGTTTGACAGTAATCTGATAGGCAATCAATCTGCAACTACCTGCATTTGGTAGGTAAACAACAAAAATATTTGGCTTGGGAAGTATGATTCTTGTGACGCAATCAAGAAAAACGTCTTTTCTATAGCAGCAGAGTACCAACAATCATGCACCCACTATCATCTCCTGGATGATGCAGCCTTCCAAGCTGCAAAATGCAGCTCTGTATTTTTCAGAATACCCTCCATGGTAGCCATAATGATGCACTGAAGAGATTGCTGTTGATTGGTAAGTTCCTGGACGTTCTAGATTATTCTCGAACATTTAACAACACTCCAGAATGTTATATCAATAATAATGACAATATCGTAATAAAAAGTTAATAATATCAATGAATTTGAACCAATTCAACAGTTTTTTCCTCCCTCTCAGATCTTTTCGAGACATATCTACATGAGTGACGAATCAAACTCTACGACAAGTATAGCTTTCTATTCTTACAGTCACATCATGCGTACCTATTAAATCCGTTCTCCAGTTACGTCTCTGCTTATTCGCCATACGACACTTCAACTAGCATAACCTCAGATCCGTCATTAGCAACGTCTCAGGTAGCCGCTAATACGAGCTGCACTAATTTCCGGGATACGCCCTCTAGATACGCGTTGTCTGCGACGATTTGGGAAGCTGGGGATCACAGGTAGAATGTCTCGCTTGTGATACATTTTCCGTCGGGACTTTAGAGATATATATTATGATGATTTCGGAAAATTATGCTCATCTCTAGACCTTGCAATAAGTAATTGCTAGCTCCAACTTTTAAGTAAATCAAAATGTGGGTAAGTACGACTATTTCAGAGAAATACATTGATATCAATGAAATATCAATTTGCAAATGAAATTCGATAGCATGCAGATAATACTATCTTGGTGGGATCTGTCTCGCTACAAAAATATCATGAATGTGATGTAAGATTTCACTCGAAATAAGTAAAAGTTGTGATGGTTATTGTTCAGCAATAAAGAGAGAATAAAATAGCAATATGTCTTGGCACAATCATATAGCTGGAATTTATTTCAAAGGCTGTTTCTCAAAAGCTTGGAACACTGTTACGAACCCGAGAACTGTGCACACCTTATTGATGCCTTATAAACCATTTTCAGACCTACTTCTCCTGGATTTCCTTCAGAAAAGAGCCATTTCTCCTGATTGGAGATTGCAAATTTGATAGTCTGCAACATTGAAGAAAGATCAGAGATTTGTCTCTTTTTTATAGATACTTTCACAGGAGGTGTTCAAGTGACATATTTGATTTCACAAAGAGCGGTACATATCTGAGATACGCGAAGGATTGTGGCTGCTCATCGTTCTGAGATTAAACTCAGTATACCTCGAACTGTATTGCTCAGGAACGTTCCAATTTGGAAAACTGCATGTATGTGAAATGAACTTTCTGAGAAAGTTTTTCTAACTGGATTTAATTTTCAGCCATTCAAACTCAACGTGATCCACTACTTTCACACTGGTACTGCTTTTAGAGCTCCTAGAAGTACTTATATTCTGTCCTTGAAAGATATAGTATAGTAGGTATATTATTTTCCAATCGCTTACTCCACCATCAAGATTACTCAACACTCTATATTTTTGAAGAACTGTCTCACTTAAAAAACTTTTCTATGGAGTGGTTTCCCAATAATTTTTGCCAGTCAATAAACTATTGACATGAATATTTTTTGATTCATTTGTATTATATTCTGAAAACTCCTGCAGAAGCATTTATATGGTACATCTGCTTTCTATTGGATTTATAAACTCGGGTATATGATTTGCATTGCATATAATCATTACAAACAATGCCTTTTACAAAATTTTATCATAAATGAAATTTGCTGCATTTTTTGCAGCACATATGAACAAGTCTTGCTACAGTTTCTCATGATTTCATGAACTTTTGTAGCTTGAAACTAGGCGACAGATGAAGATGACTATTTTTCAATTCCATCTCCTGAAATATTCAGAAATGTTCATTGCAATAGACCAATCTCAAAATGCTTAAGGTTCATGCATTAATACATAGAATTTAATATATTTGAACAATTGATTCTACTGAATATATCCACAATGAGAAATATCGAATTTCTATTAGATAAGCCTTTTATTCAAATGAATTCATTTCACGTTTTTTCACCCACTTCACTAAAAATCGATGAAAATCCACTTCATCAATTGGTTTGAAATTGAAAAGTAGAGACACTGACATAATTCCAGCATCGATAAATCATTGTCACCTGGATAATGGAATTTTCGCTTGACCATCGAGAAAATGCACGTATTTTTCGTTAATTTTGGCCATCAATTCTCATCATTCGTTTGCATTACCCCTTTTGAAGCGATACGAACACCAGTTTCGTATTTACCGCACGAAGTTTCGTCCTGAAATTTGTGTTCTATCACCGTAATATGAAAAGTAGCGTTATATTCACATGGACTCTTCACAGCTTCAAATTTCTTTTGTCGTCTGCTCTATTTTTGAATTCAGGAAATTTATTCGAGGTAAATTGTAATAACGTGAAGATGATGTTCTGTTTAATGAAATGATTTGCATAGTATTGCTGGTGGAGTTGAGATGACTTGAACACGAAATCATCTACCTCTAGAAAGCGTGAGATATGTTTCACGGTTTCATTTCATTATACAAAACTTTCTTTTCTTGATAGGTAGTTATCCTGGTATTAGGGTTTAATGAATTCAAATGGTTCAAGGCGTTATAGAGGAGATATGAATCATTCAATTCTTGTATCTTGTTTCTGAAAGCTTTCTTGTTGGATTAACCCTATTATAGTTTTACAAGAATTTCATAATGACACATTCTTACTCAAGTTTATTTCAATATGTTTAAAGATTTTTGTCATGTGCTAGATTTATATACAATATATATTGTTACAGGTGAAAGACAATGTTGGTGTCGATTTATTGTCCCATTTCTTCTTTCTGTTTGTGTATTTCACTACACCATTATTTAATATTATTTCAACCTTCACTTCGTCAATTAGATTCTGTGTCTTTGAACAATAAAGCACATTCTCCCTGTTTTCCTCTCTGATATATGCAAATAGTATGCTGAGAAGTAGATATTGTCGACTCCCTTCTTTCCACAAAACTACGGAAATAAGATATTCCTCAGGCGAATCCCACTTCAAGAAACAATAAAAAACGTCTAAGGACTTTCACATACTTTAGTGGACCCACCGGTAACATCACTCATTTTATGAAAAATGAAATTTGGTGGAAGCTCACCCAGCAAATGATCATTCAAGTAAATTTATTGAAAACATTGAAGGCAAAACTTCAGTATTGGATTGATGAGACAGTTGCCCAAAATTTATATTGGCCAGACGGGAAGAAAGGGTCCCCAGAAAATTAAAGAACACGTTAGTAGTTTCTTGAATGTTAAGACGAACCCCACATTTGCAAAACACTTTTTGGTAGAGGGACAGTTCAACCACGAATATGGAATTCTGCCATAGCTGACATGCAATCGGTCGAAAAAACCACAGCATTACGTTTGAAAACACGGAACTTATGGTTCTCGACCGCTATTTTACAATCTCTATACCAAAACAGTCACGATGGTGACTGAACTCGAGTAGTTATTGTCTGCAAATAATTATCTACATATTTTAATGTGTTACGGTGCAGAAATTGACCATGCTGGAATAGAAGTTCTAAAGTTTATTTTGTTAGCTATTACCGGCACAAAATCTAACCCATTGCAGTATGCCATCGTTATTTGAAAATCGCTCAAATTTAAAGAGTTCAGTTCTAACCATATCAGGTAGTTATTGCGTATCGCCACGTGGTTTAAGTTGAGGTTATGATATTTTGTCTAGTTTAGTGTCAGTGTCGAATTGATGAGACAGTTGCCCCAAACTTTATATTGGCGGGAAGAAAGGTTCCCCAGAAAATGAAAGAACATCTTAGTAGTTTCTTGAATGTTAAGACGAACCCCACATTTGCAAATCACTTTTTGGTAGAGGTAGAGTTCAATCACGAATATGGAATTCTGCCATAGCTGACATGCACTCGGTCGAAAAAACCACAGGATTACGTTTGAAAACACGGAACTTATCGCTCCCGACCGCTAGTTTACAATCTCTATACCAATACAGTCACGATGGTGACTGAACTCGAGTAGTTATTGTCTGCAAATAATTAGGTACATATTCTAATCTATTACGGTACAAAAATTGACCATTCTGGAATAAAAGTTGTAAAGTTTATTTTGTTAGCTATTACCGGCACAAAATCTAACCCATTACAGTATGTCATCATTATTTAAAAATCGCTCAAATCTAAAGAGTTCATTTGTAACCATATCAGGTAGTTATTGCGTATCGCCAC
>WOGP01009666.1:0-10636 GCA_015342065.1 Leptinotarsa undecemlineata | reverse complement strand
TGTAGTTATTTGAGGTATCTTTTACGAAACAATGATCTATACAAGTACCAGAGTTAATCCTTGTTACCGAATTTATATAAGATATGAATCCATGAGCACTAAGCGTATTCAGATAGTTATTTGTGATGTCATCATTCTCCATTATATAAATATTGATATCTTCTATCAGAATATGATCGTTAATATTGTTATCTTCACAAAATTCTAGAAGTTCTGACAAAATTTCAATGAAATTATATGTTGATGTAGATGGTGATCTGTAAATAGATGTTGAATGTATATTTTTATTGTGTAGTTAAACTTTTACCTGTATAATTTTGATTATATCATGAGTGAAATATAAGTTATTTTTAATAGATAGTCTCAGATAGAATTATTATGTCAAAAATATGTTTGGTTTCTTCTAGTAATACTTTCATTTGGTCAATATTCTTATTCACACTCCTCATATTATTGTGAAGTATTTTGATATCTACCCTAGTATTTTCAGAGTTTGATCAATTATGAGACATCTTCAATTATTTTCGCTTCAACTGTTTCAATATGGAAGTCTCTGAGATATTCATTCAAATTTTCAGTAACATTCACCAATAATATAGTAGATCGCAAAAGAATAACTCGAGATATATTGTTAACTAACTACTTTGAGTTTTTCTGGGTAGCCTTCGTTTAAATTTCTTTTGTTGAATTTTTTCTTTCTTTGGTTTCCGTTCTCCTTTGCGTGAAACTGCTGTCGATATGGATGTTAGCTGCGTTTTTTTATTTTTCACCACCTTTGTTTCCACTTCTATCTTCTTTGCAGTTTTTTTTATTTCTTTGATTCCTTGCTGAAACTTTTCAGGAATTATTTGTTCTTCACGATAAAAATCTAGTAAAAAATAAGCAGGCCGCAATTTAGGCAACATACCGGCCTTTGCAGTGTCCAATGAATTATCTCCATAAACTATAAGCCATATTTTAAATATCAATTGGTGTTCCCGAATGACATTCAAGGTGGGGGAATTGTGGAAATTGTTGGAATTCCTAAAGGGTTTCCACATATCCACAACGACGTTCTTTGTATCAGGATATCATAAAAGAGTCGGGGAAATATATACTATTCAACAGTTTGTGAGTCGCAGACCTTTCTACAGAGATGAGCTCCGGATGAAGTATCTGTTTCAGTGTTACGAGAGATAATTGGGGGAAATTGTTAATTTTACTGATTTTGATTCAATCAATCAATTAGGTATTAAAAATTGATTAACGTTAGTTGGCAGTCAATTTAACTTTATATTTACTGTATGTATCCAGTTCTTTTCATGTTCGTTATTTTCCAGTGTTCTTGAACAAAATGATTTTTTTCATTCATTCAGAATTTTTTCTGTCACTAAATATAACCCTTAAATTTCAAATCAATGACTCAAATTTGTGGGTAGGTAGTTAGTTATGTGTATTAATATAGTTTCAGACTTTTCGAGAGGTGACTCACTTCTCCAATTCCATAGGAGTTCATGGGAGAAAATTCTGGAGACTCACTCAATTATGTTATTGAAATTAGTGAGTCAGTTAATTAACATACTCAGTTATCAGGTATATAATAATTAAAATAAAGTAGAAGGGAGAAGAGGAAGGAACCCTCGCAAGCCGCCATTACGAGATAAGTTCGGTAAACTTAACTTTTATTATCAGGAAAACATGAAAGGCGAGAGTTATGTATTCAAACGTATTGCCAGGAAAATAGCACAAATATTTAATTAATTTATATTTCAACTGAACTGGAATTTACTTGATTACGATGAAAACTACATTAGTAAATTTGAACGAATGGCTATTTGGTTACTAAAGAATTCCAATTAATGTATTAATATTGATTATGGATTTGCCTGCAGTCTCGATTGACGAATATACATACTATTATATTATATTCATTGCAATGAATAAAACTACTGTCATTTTGCAGACGTTGGCAAAAAGTGTGATTTCAATAATTGTTCAAAAAATGTTGACACTTTTGATCACTACTTATTAGATAAGTAGATATCGAAAAATGTTACATTCATCTCAAAAAATACAACAAAATTGTTAGTTTTGTTTATGTTTTATTGTCTTTTCTTCCTTAGTTAGGCGCATTAAATTAAAAAATACATAATTAAATGGTATGCCCAAATTAGTCATGACGTTGTATTATTCTATAATAGTGAAGATATTTAAGAAAAACTATAAATTTGGAGTATTTGTTTCTAGCCTGTTTAAATATACATTAGATACAACATACATATACATATATGAATAAAAACAAAACAAAGTATTAATAAGTTGTTTTGAAAGTTTTGTCCGTTTTTATGAGTCTACTTTGAACTGTACTATCTCAATGAATACTTCAATTTGATCGAAATAAGCGCTATTTGAATCAGTGCATATTTGCCAACGTAGAACAAGTCGACGAAGGCTGCTTTTGCCTGGTCGTGAATGGCTAAGGTTCTACCGGTGTGAAACTCATCGGAGTAGTTGAAAAGATGGTAGCCAGTTGGCGAAACGTCTGGGGAGTATGGTGGGTGAAGTAGAAGTTCGATGATCAATTGTCTTGGAGAAGGATTGGACCTCTTCTGATGACCATTGCCGGCTCCTGGTGACGCAATTTTCAGTATATTTCGTCGATTTCCTCAGTTATAGTGAATGAAACCATCCGATGACCAATAACAGTAACCATGATCTTTTTTTGTTGGGTTTTTGCCTTTGGGAAGTACCTGGGTATCTCGTGTTATCGTAGAGCATCCACTTTTCATGACACCTGACGATCCGATCCAAAAAACGATCGCTTTGGTTGCTCAAAGTTAAAGAAGAGCAGACCTCGAAACTGTCGATTGTTTTAATCGTGGGGCACCTAATTTTTGAGCTCATCGACCTTTCAAATACGTTTTAAACCATCAAAAACCGGAAGGGAGCTGACGCCCACTTCTTTCGCCCCATTCCATGCACCGTCTGTGATGTGTCAGTCTCCACTACGGTCCTCAAATACTCGTCCTGGATTATTACCACTTTAGGGCTCATCTTTGAAGCTAATATCTCCGGAACGAAATTTCGCAAACCGACGTCAAATAGTGCGTCCATTATCACTATCATTGTCAAATGCCTGGTCAATTCTTCTAATTTGGCAGCGTTTTGGTCCAGTTTTAATTCATAAAGGAAAATTGGCCAAAAATCGCTTAACGACAACATAATAGGCAGAAATGAGTCAACAAATTAAAATTTGTAAAAAAATTAACAGCATCAATATATAGAGTACAAAATTATCGATCACTATACATCACGACACAGTAGAATGAAGGAAAGTACTAAATGTGATACATCATTGAAAAAGTAATTGTAATGAATCCATCCATATGATTGTTCACTACGTAGTTTTTCTATCACGATAAAAAGTGTGTTTGTTCCGTATTTCAAATTCTTACAACCCAACCACGATTCTCTTCGGTATACCGCACTTCTTAATTTTTGTCAGTCGTAATATAATGTAGGTATACATATTATAAGCTCAAGTTAGGAGAAGAAGAAACAAGAACCGATGAAAATATCTGAAAATTTCATATGATACAAACTTGATATTGATACATTACCAGATAGTTTTTAGGAAAAACATGCACTATATCTATACCTGAAGTGAACTGCCTTCAGTACTTCACTAACATTAAAAAAACAGACCTATGTTCTCAAGTAATTACACCAAATTCACTCTGATTTTTATTATCCTTATTATCATGACCTTTCTCGTAATTTGATGACTTTGAACACTTCAACATTGTAATCTTCAGTAATAAGCCATAACTCGCAATTTTTTAGGGATTGTTTACAATCTTTTGGTATTCAATTTTTTGATCAATGCCTTCCAGTAGACGGAACAATTTTCTAACTTTTACTGAGGCATTATCTAAATAATTGAGATTACTTAATTATCAGAAGTTGAGCCTTATAAAGGATACATTCTAACTATTTCTCAGTTGTTTCTGAATGTAACTTGAACCTAACAACAGTTAAATCTCTTAACTGAAGTCAACAATTTCTTAGTCATTTGCTTATTCAACCTTCAAACATGTTTCTCTAATTTTTCAGATTTCCAATGTATACACATACATAACCCTTAAATCAGAAAATATCCAAAGAATTCTAAAAAAATATTATTACAAATAAATGGATGATGGATGATATATGACGAACATGATGAAAAAACTTTTTAGGACCTGATTTTTTACTCCAAAGTTGCACTTCCATAACTCAATCTCGAAAACGATGGATGGATATCTCTTACGCTAGAATTTAGGCTCTATCTAACCTAATTTCAATAAATTTTGAAAACATGATTTAAATGTCGTATCGTTCTCACTTCTTTGATATCAGGGCAATATGAAACTGGAGAATAATTGCTCAAGAATAATATCCGTTACACTGTTTCATTTTGATAACATGTTATCCTGATTATCGCCATTCAGTCAGGTACGTTCAGAATTTGTTTGATATTTTTTATTTCGATAGTTTTGCGTGAAAACAAACCACATTCATTCATATGCTCGATATTTGTTGAATTTATTGCTCTTTATGTTAATAATAATGGATAAACAGCAATATTTTCGCTCAGTAATATCATGGGCAATCAATCCTAATTGGAAGGGATATAACTTAATGTTGAGTGTGAGTAAAAAATTTCAAAATAAACCCTTCTCCAAGGAGTTTAAATAATTGTATTAAAATTTCAAGACGGTTGATATGGAGAAAACGTAAATAAATAATTATCCCACAATTGTTTGTTTATATCTGAATTGAGTTGTGTTTCTTTCCTTTTTTTTTGGATTATGGAGAAACATCTCATTAAAATTTGTATAAACATAGTATATATATAGAGGGCAAACAAAAACACAAAGATATATTTATTTAACTGGTTTTTTGGATTCTTGATATATAAAAAAAGCCCGATTGGGAATTATTTCTAAAACATCGTATCATTCTCACTTTTTTCGTGTCAGGAGAGCATGAAAAGCTGAGACAAAACGTAATGAATATTAAATTGAAGGAAACAAGCATCATATCCAGTAACTTTCTCATCCTTGTGTTATCCTGTGATACAAACGTTATACTGTAGATGTGTTTGTTTTCTTTTGAAGTCGAAATCAGTCGGACCAGACAAGTCAAGTTTTTTGGACTGTTGTAATTAGTGAGGGTAAGGCGTAGATCAGTATTAAAAAACCCTCCATGGACTTGGTGGAAAACGATAAACAGGTGGCAATCTTCTGTGAAGAAGTACTAGAGGACGAACAAAAAAAGTACTAGATCCAACATCACAGTACTTAAAAAGCGAACATATCGATAATTAATATAATATCAACCTTTTTCTCGTACTGTTATACAATTCATTTCTTTTCAAATATGAAATTGATAGTAATAACAAAAAACAGATGGACACCTAAACAAAGTGACAATTGACAACAAAGTGACAATTGACATGACAAATGACAAAGCATTGGTATAAATGTAACATCTATAACGGTAACACTGTAAAGTCTTAAACGGTAAAACACTGAACAAAAACCAAATTGATGTTATAACCTCAGATGATTTGTTCACTCTGTTCTGTTGTATGGAGTACAAGTCTGACAGAAAATTGGATGACAGAAAATATTTTTTCACTGAAAGAATTCGAATTTGGAATGTAGTTTGTTCAAACACTTGCCGTAGTAGATTTTCACAAAACACAAACAAATCAGTGAATATTTATTACTCCGAAGAACTATGAAAAATAAGGATGTAATGATTACGCTGTAGTTCTAACAGGTTTCTCTGGTATAAGGTAAGATTATTTTATATTACCTTTTTCATGAAAATATCAGACGCTTCCAACTAACTGACCCAAAAACTGAAAACTTTAATTGATTTCGGCTTTAACCCTTTGAATATCGTATCGCTAACAACATATTCACTATTAGGAAAATATGAAGATGAAGCATCGTGCATTATAAAACCAATTGGATATGAACGATATCCTGGACATTTATCTTCTGCATTATATGCTATCCTGCTGTAAAAACGGTCTGTCGTGTTTGACGAGATTTTGTCACAGGAGTACCAAAAACCGGAAAGTAATAAATAAATATTAAATAAAATATATATTATTTATTTGTTTATAATGAATAGAAACAGTACCTAATTGTTATTTCTCGGAGTAAACTACAAGAACAGATGAAATCGTATCCCCGAAGTATCTCAATATAGTTTCTTAGTAAAAAGTTTTAGTTGCAAAAGTAGTGAAATATATCCTATTGATAAAAGAATTTTCACCTTCTTTCTACAGAAGAAAATATTTATTTGTAAAGAGCCAATTGCACTCCTGTTTGTCTAATAGTAGGTATAATACAGAGAATCAAGTTCCTCGATAAACATTGTTGATTCGAATAGTTCTATATAAAAACAAACCTCCTTGCACTTATGCTACCCCAGTATAAAAAGATATGGATTCTATAAGAAAAACGGGTTGATACCGTGAAATTCGGAGATTAGGGAAGAATAATGACGGAGTTTATTTATTAATCTTTCATCTCCTGGCAGACCAAAATGTTCAAAAGTAAAAATTTTCAAACGTACACATACTGACTCATTTTGTCATGTGGATCATCAGGATTGGAGAGATTGGATAAGACAAAGAATTACTCATTAAACATTGATTTAGAATAGGTGAATATGAAATAATATTGAACTAATTATCAATTAGATCTTGAAAGAACAACTTTGAGCTACGAGATTCGTCTGCAGGAGCCCCAATATTGAATTTGACGCGTAACAATGGATAGCGTGAATTGTAACCTAACTTTTAGAAAAAATAGATTATATTATTTCTTTCACAGTAGTTTGAATTTATTGAGTCCATCTCACCTACAAAGATAAATGAGGTATGAATAAATAATCAGTTACTCTTAGGTCATTATCAGAAATAGACTCATGTATATGAATAAAGAAGCCAAATGCCAAGTTGAAAGAAAGCAAGTACTTTCAACTCATGTAATCCTGATGTAAAAACCTACCATACTTTCGGTCGTTCGTGATGAATCCAAATCAATCCCAACTATAAATTAATTTGGAAGGAAGAATTGAATGAAATTGAAAGTTGTGATTTGTTGAAAAATATAATTAATTAATTGTCTTATGGATAACTTAGTTATTATTCATTTGCTTGTTAAATACATTTATACTATATAGTACACTCAAAAAGGTAATTAACTGAAAATCAAGTGAATTTTCGGAACGCTTGAGAGTTAGTTATACCGCCACTGATTTTGAGAAGGGTGAAGCATCTATGAGGTTTAATGACCCGTGTGAACCCTTCTCAGAAAATTAGTCTAGATCTACATTATTTCTGAATTTTTGGGAAAAATCCGTTTTTTGATATTTCAATTCTGAACTGCTCCAGGTAGAATTAGATATCATCTGAAAGTAATGTTCCCATTCACAGAAATGTGACAATTATTACTCTTGGATGAAAACTGCTTCATAAAGCTCAAATTAGACCAATTTTAGGTTTTTTGGAATATAGGGAACTCCTCTCGTATAAGCAACCGCCAGGTTCTATCCAAAAAAGAATCATCAGGTGGATTGGAGACGCATAACAAGTAACCTTGATACTCTGCAATATAGACGCAAGGCTACTAAGCATTTTTATGTTTTATGTAAAAATAATTTCAAGAGTGACTCAGCCCGGTTGATTCCATCTCTAGATTGAAACACGAACTGAAAGTTTACCTTGTCAACATTAAATTCTGAATTAACGTTGAGATATTAGTTAAGATTATCTTTTGATGAAGTAATTTAGTTGGCGAAATCAGTGCCAAGTCTTTTCACATTGCTGGTCACATTGCTCCCTTGGTGTGTGCTGTATATTTTAATTTATAATATATGAGTAATGATCTCTTCAGAAAATACAGACATTCCTACATATGCAAACCTGAAAAAACTCTTTCCAAAACAATTACTCTGTGCTGAAATATTGAAAATTATAGCCAAAAAACGTTGGGGCAATCTTATGTTTACCTGATATATAGGATATAGAATGAAGTTCCCCGTTGTAAATTGCTATCTCACGTGAATATTACGGCTACCTACATCTTCATTCTTCATGATTGCCTGATATAAATTTTGATGAATGATTCTGCAATAAAATTTTGTCGTGAACATTGATTGCGTGATTTTCTTGATTCTGATACCATTAATCGCCACGTTAAATTTGTTAAATCGGTATATTTATTTAAATAAACACAATGTGTCCTGCAATGAATAGTAGTAACCTTCATAGATGTTATAAAAAATAAAAAATATACCATAAAGTTGATATAAAAAAGATCCTTTCAATAAAGTTTTGGTAGTAAAGAAAACAAGTAAACCAGTTCATACAAAGAAACAGTGCTGCCATATAAACCAAGCGACGGAAAATGCCTGTTTTTTTTATCACATGATTTTTATTGATTAATCAATTATAAAAGGTGTCAAATGATGTTTCTGATTAGTTTATGATTGAATCAATAAAGTTGCTTTTGATTTCAAGTCACACATCGCTAAATACATAAATAATACATGTCATAGAGATTTCTTGATTCATAAAATGTTTATAAGTTCTCTGAGAGATGTTTTGGAAATTTATTCTATTTATAATAATTAGGTCCCCCCTACTTGTTGATGACATTTGACAGGAGTTCATCAGATTCATCGTCTCAGGCACTCGATGTTCTCTATGGACTCTGAGACAATCGATTCAACTCCTGAATCAGGCTGAATACTGTTCATCGTATCGAAATTTTTGATGGTGAAACGTTTTCGCTGTTGGATTTTTATTTTTCAGTAACTGAAATCTCTATTTTAGTAACAATTATAATCTGCAATTTATGACCTCTGAGCGATGAGCAGATGTATTTTGCAACGTCCGTCTGACATACAACGCATGGATGACATCAAGCGGGCTAAGCTAGTGAAAATATCTGTAGAAAAAAGGCAGGTACCCAACTTTTTTCTCGATGACCCAGACGTCACTTGTGATGTTGGGCTCTTTCATTATTGAATATTGCAGCCATGCAGCATAACTTCAGAACTTCATATATCTAAACACTCTAAACAATAAAGTACAGTGATTGATTGATTGATTGATAAACAGTATTCTGAAGAACGTCTTATATGAGCTTTATACACTGAAGATAGACTCTGAGGTGTGTGTTTCACATTCTAGTTCGAAATAGTGTCCCAAGTTTTTAGAAAGTTGATTTTTCTATTCCAGTTAGGAGTTGGGTGATTATGCTAAGACAATCTAATGGGCTCATTAAGGCTAAGTTAGTTTTTCATTGAAAATTATATATTATAAAATTAAATCATCTCCCAAGTATCCCACAAAATTTTCCGGTTTATATGTCGATTAACAACTGAGATAGAACAATTGAAAATGTGTGCGCGTGGTACATCTTGACGTCACACCAGGCAAACGAGCTTCGAGCGGTGATAACCGGGCCTGCAGTTGGATATTATGAATCGCTGCTATGTCAATTCAATTAAATTTTCTCCAGAGTAATGTGTATATCAATTCTGGGTAACTGGCATTTTTTAGATAAAAGGTCTATAATAAATAAAAAGTACCTTGGGATTCCAAGACATAATTTCGGATTTTTCTCTATGACTTATAAATATATCTTCGCTCAATATTGTTTTTTGAGTTCCAGTTTTCAACTAATAGTCCAGACAAAGTAGAATCTGATGTATCAACAGAAGTCACGTCTGATGTACTCAAACTCTCACTCTCCTCGGGGGAACTTAATAGTAATTTTTTACAATACTTTCTGATTTTTCTATTTCTTCAGAACGATTTATTTTTCCGTGGTATATAATATTTACGATCTGTTAAGCTTTTGATCTTCGAAAAACCTGTTCATTTCCTTGAATTCCAACATCAAAGGTCTTTTCCTGTGTACCTGCTTCATCAGACATGATTTTATTTTCAGCGATATCTATGTTACAAGTATTTTGAACAAACGATGGATCTTCCAGCCGTCGGTCTATCATTCTGGTAATCAAATATTTGCGGAATTACGCCTGATTTCAATATAATTTTTCCCACTTTCATAGTTTTGATATAGGTAAGTACATGTAATTTTTTAAGCATGTTTCAACCTAAAATTGAAAATAGTGATCAGAGTGAACTATAATTTTTTTATTAGTCATTATCATTCGTAATTACATTAAAATGATCTTCACAACAAAAATTCGTCGCTTTGGCGAGATATAAAGTCGGCCCTACGCATAGCGCGCTGCCATAACTTTCGTAATAGTGAAATAAAAATTTTGTCTGGTGTAGTTACCGAAGAATTCTTGCATTTAGGAACGATGCAATACTGGTAACGTTATTTTTTTTCATTATTCATATTCACGCAGTTGACAGACTGCAGTAAATAACACACAACTTGCTTTCTACAGCTTGAACACACGTATTTCGATTATCCGCCAGCACTCCCTTGTCGCCGAGTCGACTGATGTGACGTCAAGCTTGACCACGCCCCGTTTTGGTGAACGCCACATTCAACAATTAATTTGAAGGGGAAGATAAAGAGTGAAAATTCAGATTTTTTGCAGATGTACT
>WOGP01009665.1:0-10636 GCA_015342065.1 Leptinotarsa undecemlineata | reverse complement strand
GTCACGGTAATGCGGGGCTCTGCCGTGATTGACCTTCTTTCCCTAGCTACTCGTGGGACTTTTATGGACAGAGTAAACTTAAAAAATTATTTCTGACGCTGAGTCTATAGAGGAGATGGATGTCCAGCTTATGACTCTAACTGACCTCCCTGTAAACTTAGATTAGGAGCTAGTCTACAGAGAAAATAGATGTCGAGTTTACGACTTCAACTGACCTCCGTGTGAATTTATTTCAGGAGCGAGTCTACAGAGGAGATGGATTTTGAGTTGATGACACCAACTGACCTCCCTGTGAATTTAGTTCAGGAGCGAGTGTACAGAGGAGATGGATGTCGAGTTCATGACTGCAACTGCCTCCTTGTAAATTCAATTCAGGAGCGAGTCTATAGAGAAGATGGACGTCGAGTGTACGACTCCAACGGACCTCCCTGTAAATTCAGTTCAGGAGCGAGTCTACAGAGGAGATGGATGTCAAATTCACAACTCCAACGGACCTTCCTGTAAATTTAGATCAGGAGCCAGTCTACAGAGGAGATGGATATCGAGTTCACGACTCCAACTAACCTACCTGTAAATTTAGTTCAGGAGAGAGTCTACAGAGGAGATGTATGTCGAGTTTACTCCAATCGACCTCCCTCTGAATTTGGTAGAGAAGTGAGAGCTGCGGCGTCCGCAGAATCTGTCTCAGGGGAACAAATCCCCCGTGAGCAGGTTAGCAAACGATTACGCTCAAGTGATGATTCACCAAAACCAAAGGCGTGAAAGCCCTGCATGGCTGAATCAAAGGCATCCTTAGGTGTAGCTGACGTGCAAAAACCCTTATATGGGAAGGTTGGTTTTCAACCAGTCGCCCTGCAATGAAAGGTATATTACAAATCTCATCAGCGGTCGACGTTCAACCTTGGCTTTGGAACTGACCGCTTTGGGGAGCTTCGTTTATCTTTGATATCTGAGGATTGATTTCTCTGTTGATCACATAGATGACGTCAACGTGAGAGGATGTGTCATCGATTTTCATAACTTTTGGATTTCATTGAATTCACTTAATATTTTTGGTCAAAAACTAATCATTTTATTTTTATCGACCTTTTATGAGTATTTGTTACTTTCACAATCTGAAAAATATAAAAATCATAATGGAGAACTTTATACAAGTGTAGAAGGGCAAACTTTTTAGTTTACCCCGATAAGTTACTGCGTAAAAATCAAAGTATTTTGACTTTTACGCAGTAACTTATCAGTAACTTGTCGTATTAAATAATTTTGCCTTTCAAAACTTTTTGAGAAATGATACAATACTTATGATAACGTTTCGAAGGCCAGAATCTTCGTCCGTTTTCAGAAATGGACGAAAAATTCTAATATATTGGCAGTTATTCCTTTTTGATTATTTATTTCTTTACTTCTTCGACAGATGTCAAAGAAGTTTTGAAGTATGAAATTAAGTCAATGTTGTTGATTGACAACTGAAACTTTAGATGTAATATAAGGTGCTCTCCGATATCAGTTTGTTGCAATTTCGCCAGTACCCAATTTTTTTTCAAAATGGGTAGGCAAGTACGGCTATTTCTAAGGAGCTATTCAAAATACAATTCTCTCCAGATATGAGAATACACGCTGATTCTTTAAGCTTACGTCTCTTAGAGTGAGGTTCATTGGTAATCATTATTGTCCTATTCCATTCCAGTCGATGTTCACTGTCAAAACTCCTTTGACATCTGTCAAAAAAGTACAGAAATAAATAATCAAAAAGGAATAAGTGCCAATATATCAGAATTTTTTTGTCCAACCTCATTCGGCATTTCTTCCTGAAAGAAGGATGACCCAGAATATCACCTCCTATCGAATACGATAATGAATTACCCCGCCCCGACCTCGACAGCGTCTTCTCAATCACCCCTAATTGGAAGACTGTTGGGATATAACGATTTGTCGGTGTAATAACATTATTAGCTATGGCATCGAGATCGATTTTCCCTAGATGTGGAGGACAATTCAAATTTATTATACAAACTGTTCGGGAAGCCGTGTCCACTGGGAAGAAATCACTTGAGCGAGTTCAATTGCGGAATTCGATTATGAAATAGGGGATGTGGGAGATGTAACCTTCCCTATCTCTGTTTGATCGATAAATTGCGTTGTTTTTACTAGGTTTTCATAATTTGATCGACTTCTTATGTAGGAAAAAAATTGAAAAGTATGCTGTTGGGTTGATTTCTTATATTCAGATCAGATATTTATTGGCGAGAATGAAGGATTTTGGATTTCTACTCCAATATTCATATAGAAAGTTGTGGAAACATATGAAGAGGAGAGAAAAGTAATCAAACTCAGAATAAATACTTCACATAGATTTGTAGACCATACAAAAAAGTTTCTTTCAAATATAGACTTGAAAATAAAAAATCTACACATCTGTCGAGTTCATTTTGAAGTTGATAACTATTTTTTTTCCTTTGCAAATTCGAAGCCAACAGGTTCTTCTCAAAATAAATTCTCTCCTAAAAATGTTTTCTACACATTTTTAATAAAATCCTTTTGGGGATTGAAATGACAAACCATATGAATGTTTCAACGATTTATTATCGTGATAAGAGCAGAACTGTCTCTTTTGGAATCATCAACTGATATTTTGCGAGAAGCGATGTAGTAACTTCAAAAAAGCATCTAGTATTTTTTCAGTGTGCAGAAAATAGTTTTCTCTATCTCCCGAAAACGTCAATTTGGTTGGTGAAACTCATGTCGAGAAGAGTATTGCATTTCTGATGATTGGAAAAAGTGCTTATTTTGGGTTTATTCATTTCTCATGTGAAAGTAATTGTTTCTAACGTATTTTTTCTTCGAATTTATATGTCGACAAAAACTCTGTATAATCAAAATTTCTACAACTTTTTGCGAACAAATTACCGTACTTCATCTATATTATTTTTCACTGTTAATGAATACATCCTACATATATACTCTTGAATAATTTCAGATACCTCACTCAATATTATTAAATCATTATTTCCACCTTGCAGGAGTTGTATGAAAGTGTTGAAGTTTTTTTAAATATTGAGTGGCCTATTTGTTTACATTCATTGTGAAAATATGGCCATATAAAGGGTGAGCAAGATAACTGTTCTTCTATTCAAGTTTTCTGTAAAAGTTCAATCGTCATTGTAAAAACAAAAATGAAAAAATCATTCGGTTTTCAATTTCATAATTCTGATTTTTTTCAATTTTCAGTAACAAATGATAGTTGAAGTGCATTGACATAGTATTTTTTCAAAGACTGAACAAAGCACTATATGAATATCCTTAAGGTGCTCTTAGAGCGGTGCCTATAACAAAGTAACGATTCACTTTGGATTTAAATCGCTGGAGATTAATTCCATTTGGGAAAACGGTCTCAGGAAGTTTATTTCACATAAACGCAGTTCTCCAGATGAAGGAGTTCTCAAACAGGGAAGTTCGAGGTGTACAGAGTTGAACCTCAAAACGATGAGCAGCCACAGTTTGTCGCGTATTTTTTATATGTACCGCTCTAGGTGGAATCAAATGAGCCAGGTCACTTGAACACTTCCCATGAAAGTATTTATAGAAGAGAGACAAATCCCAACCTTTCTTCGATGTTCCAGGGTATCAAGATTGCACCTGATGTTCTCGTTTCCAATCAGGCAGATATCTTTTCTGGATGGAATACAGTAACGTCAGGGTATGTTTTGGGACAGGGCTCCATAAATTAGAACAATACTCCAAAGAAGGTCTGATTTCAGCTCAATAAAGCTAAGGTATATACAATTTTCTGGTTCGAAACAGTGTTCACAGCTTTTGGGAAGCAGCTTTTGCAATTCCAGCGACACGATTGTGCCAAGACATATTGGTGTCTATTTTAACCCCCAAGAAACCTATCGAAGCAGAAAGCGGAATTGTCTGACCTGATATCATTACATCCATTGAAGACTTTTATTTTTTCGGGTTTTTGTGGCATTAAATTGAACCTGGTTACTTTCACTCCAATTCAAAATCATTTCTAGATCCTCATTGAGATAATATGCAACCTCCTGCTGCTATTAAAGATGTGCCTCCGTAGCTCATGTCCTAAAATCCAAATGAAATGACGAGACAGGTGTGCTGTGGCCAGCAAAGCAATATATTGGATTTTTAGTTTTTTCCAATAAGTCGCTGATAAACAATTAAAAGAGGGTTAGAAACAATATTTATCCCTGAGCAAAACCAGCGTATATAGTGGAAGTATTCGAGACATATCCATCGTAGGCCACTAACAGAATATATTCTTTCAGGAGGCTGAAGGGCCATACACAAAAATGATCCGACAAATCGTAGGATCGAAATATGGCCAACAAACCATCATGCCACAAGGCCTTAGGAATATCAATCGCAACAGCTTTTTTTCTTCATGTTACCTGATTGCGTTATTCCAAATAAGGGTGACATACGATAGAAAGTCGACTGTTGATCTTTGTTTCCTAAAGCCATATTGATGATCGCTCAAGATGTTGAAACCTTTCGAATATTCAAGGCTATGAAGGTCTACGGCTTTCTCCATGATTTTTGATATCACTGATAGCAAAGCGATTGGTCTATAGTTGTTTGGAAGTTGATTGACTGAACGCGAACCATCTTCCAAAAAGAAGGTGAAACCCCTTTCTTGTAAGACGTGTTGAAAAGTTTGCAAAATACTGGTGCGAGTTCATTTGCGAACTTTCCAAGTTTGATGACGGGTACTTCATTAGGAACAAACGCCTTGTTGATATTGAGCTGTTTCAAAATTTGCCTGACTAGACGCTGTTGAAAAGCAATTTTCAGCATTGTGAATTCTAGTGTGGAAATAGTAGGTGGTGCCTTATCCAGAAAATCTACTATGGCGTGGAAAACAAATTGTTCAGCTAGTAGATTTGCTTTTTCTAAGGCTGTTATCGCAATTGAACCATTCACTTGGGTTAGTGGTAGAATTGTGGATTTTGTGAAGTTCTGATTAACAGTTTTAGTTACCAATATGAAGGATTTAGAGCCGTTGGGAATGGCAAACAATGTGTCCCCAATTCTCTGATTGTGAAGTTGTTTGCTATCATTTATGAAAAGTTTGCAGCTGTTTGTTAGATGGTGGTTGACAATGTTCCATGCAGCATTGCATTAGTTCGGACTTCTACTGTTAAATATATATCATATAAATTAATTTGAAATCCCTGAAAAACTCTGTAAAACATTGAAAAGGTTAGCTGAAAAAACAATCATATCAAGCATGAAACGTGAAATTACAATGAAATGAAATACAAGCAACAACCAGAAAATAAAAGAAAAATAAAAAACTTGAACTATTACCACGAGATGAAGCTTAAAAATTATTAATGAGGAATGAAAATTAAAAATTAAAAAATTCCAAACTAAGTTACTTCACGATGTTTCGATTGTTTGTATCCACAACCGTCTTCGGGTAATAAGTGGGCTTTTTTCTCAGATATCTGACTATTTTTTGGTCATTGGAATGGTATCACCTATCCCGTCTTTCCTTTTTCCGCTTCATCGGTTTTGGCGGAAGCCGACCGTTTGTCGGAAGTTGGTCGTGTTCCGCATGAATGGAGGTTTGCATATATTGCGTATCTTTATGCTATGCTATGTTGGACAACATATGCGGCTTCTTTGAATTTTCTCCTGAAACAGTGTTCCTCCTTGTGGCTGATTTCAGCTTGATGTTGTGATGATGAGTCCAAACATTCTCTGCTATTCATGATTTACTGGTTTCTCCTCACTGTATGTATTTCTTATGCTCGGCATTGCAAACTTTCAATGGCCTCTTAGTTTCACCGATGTATGATTCTCCGCACTTACAGGGTATCCGGTAAATGCAATTCTTGGAATCGAAGTCCGCGTTTGGTGGTCTGGTTTTCGTGAGACTGCTACGGATAGTGTTCCTAGCTCTGAAGCAGGTACTGATGTTATACTTGGACCCAATCCGTTTTTCCTTTCCGACAATCCTCTAATGCAGTAATGTAAGTACAAGTACTGGTTTTGAAGGCTCCTCTTCTTTGTGGAGCTCTTGTTGTCTTCTAGCTAAAGCCTGTTATACTATCACTTTGGAGTAACCGTTCCGTTGAAGGTCATTTTTTATGATGGCCAATTCCTCTTCGAAATTTTTCTTTGTATTACAGAGACCAAAAGCAGGGTCTAGTAGAGTCTTGATGATTAATCTCTCAGTCGATTGATGGTGGTTGGATTCCCAGTACAGGTACTTTCCTGTGTGAACCAGACCCCAGCTATTTTACCTCCGTAGTATTCTGACCACAGACGCGCCATCATGCATTTTCCTTTATATTGCCACTTTTGGAATCTGAAACAGCGGCATAGCATCGAAACGTTAGCCTATAATTAACATCTCGCTCTCTAAGACAATGCAATGGCTTCTCACCGGGCGATTCTGGGTGGGACTAGCATCTACCATCTGTGTATCAAAGTATCTCATGAAATTTATAACACAGTCATTTTTGTTCTCCTTTCATGTTGGTAACACTCCTAATAATGAAAGAGTGTATACTTTCACGACCGGGGATAACTGTTTCGAAGCTATTTCTCGCGTTTTTTACCGTGTCCTGCAGATTTTAATGCCTGACGTTTCGTCTACTACTGCGGTAAACAATATTACCGGTCAAAGTGCTCGAATTGTTCTCAACGTAAAAACTACTATCTTCGGTTTCACATCATTAATGGTAAGCGTGGCTACGTTCCTCCCACTTGGATTCAATAACTTTCTTTATGTCAATTGAGAATAGATAGAGCGATTCCAATAATTATGATGCTCTGTTTGGAAGCTTTGGTGTAGTAATCAATATTACTGGAGTGTCATTCCACCTCGACATATATTTCGATTACTAAGTGATCATTTTCAAGAGGAATATTAGGAAAGGCTCATCCTTCCTCTTGAAGTCGAACACTTAGTGATTGAAAGACGTGTCGAGGTGAATCATGAATATTTTGTTTTTGGGATCTTATTTCATCTATACAGAGCTTTCACGAAATATTGGTCTTGCAACAATCTCTAACCAGCGGAACTCTCTGGAATTATTTCGTTTCTATTCGACATGACGTATTTACCCAACACACAGCTAGTTAATGTTGCTCTATCTACACCCCAGATCTCGGATCAAAATTCTCGCTATAGAAACAAACGGCAAAATGATTTCGTCTACCAGCTGCATATATTCATCATTATTCCTAGATCATTCCACTTTGACATGAACCTTCTTGCACTTTTTTGTTTCCGATTCCATATCACCAGAATCATATCATTAGAATGCGAATACTTTTCCATCACAATCAACATATAACATTTTTCTCTGTATTAATTTTTTAGCAAGATATAGTTGAAAATCAGCCTAGGCTGATACTTTACCTTTTCATCGACACGTAATCATTGTTCTGAATTTTTGTATTTTATTTTTATTGTGTTGATGAATTGATATTGTCATTTTATACCGTAATATGAGCTGATCAGGCCCTAGTCCCAAAGCCTCGATATACATTCAGGAGGGCCCGCCCGCATCATTCTGAGTGCCTAAATGCGACAAGCCGGTATGATTTTGAGATTCGAGAGTAGAAGAGACATCATTTCAACAAAGACTCCAATAACTCATCATTACCGTAGTATGCGATGGTCTGGCCCTATCCCCTGAAGCCCCGATATATTCGTGAAGGTGCGCCAGCATTATCAACCAACGACCACTTCCCACAACTTGAGGTAAGTGATTATCGGGTCCGAGTATCATGTGCCCTGAGCAAGAGCAGTGAGCCAAGAATGACAGCCTTCTGCATCTGTCCGGCTAAGATTTCTGCCTTCGTGGGGCAAGCCGGTGTGATTTTGAGATTCGCAAGTAGATAAAGCATCATTCCACCAAGGACTCCGGTTATCAGAACAACCATCTTGACAGAGTGGTCTGGATAGAGCCTGCGGGATTCTAAGAGAAAATCTCGATTATATATCCAGTTTTCCTCCTTTTTTTGGACGATATTAGTCTCGCCAGGAGCTGAAAACGCCACAACAAATATCGTCTTGTTCTGGTGGTCGAGAAGGACTACATCAGGCTTATTGGCAGTATTAGCCTGAGGGTTAGAAACGGCACTTTTCGTTCACCACAACGGATTCAATATATGTAGGGCAACACCGGTGTCTCGTCCATACCGTATTATGTCGATGGATATAGGCCGAGACCGAACATACTGGACACGCTGGTAGCAACTAGGCCATGCACCATGTGTCAGGAACCTCTCCATCACGCGACTGCTGTAGACTAAGGTGTTGAAAACACCATCCTGGCAAGCCATGATGAACCCCTCAGTTTCCACCTTCAGCCCACTCGACCTGACGAAAGCACAAAATAGTCGGTTTGATAAGCCAAAGTATTATTATTTTTAATATCATTTATTCAGTTTCTGATGGAGGATCATTTCTTCAGAAGCATGGAGTTGATGTCTTCAGTTTCCAGTGTTATACAGGACTATCCTCTAGTTTTTTAGTCGAAAAGGATAATGGAAATACTGTGATGAAGAAAATAATAGGGCTGAGGAAATTTCCAGGAATACACCCACTCTATTTGGCTGTAGTCTGATCAGATGTTATGGTGGAAGGAGTTCTTCATGCCGGTGAGATTTATTTATAATATCACTCTGTTTTGTCGAGTACATAAGATTATCAGTATCATTACGATGAAAATTGAGAAATTAAATATCTAAACCATTATATCTGATTTGATTGAGTTTAGGGAAAAATGGGGAAAAATAATATATGAATTATGAAAAATCATTGAATTTTCCCATTCTTTTTAATTTTTAGAGAGGGTTGAGTTCATGAATGTATTGGTTTATGAAAATGATTGAACTCAGAAATGACTTATAGTTTTCTGCATTTTATTGATACTTCTAGATCTATGTAGCTACTCAACCGTGAATTATTTCAATATTCACCTCAAAATAAGTTGCATTTATGATCCAGTTTCAAACAGCGATGCTTTGGATAGCCTGTTGAACTAATTTTGTACTAAGAACAAACCGAAGACGCCATTCATGAGATTGACAAAAAACTCAATGTTCGCTCAGTAATGAAAAACGAGAGCCGCAACAGGATTGCCAAACCGACATTCACCACCAAATGAATCTCTCACTGAATTTCACTACAATACAAGACAAAGCTGCTTTGTGGTGTATTGAAATAAAAAGAGTGGAAAATCATCTGGATACAGAGCCTTTACACAAAGATTATCTTGTTACCAATATAATCATCTCCAATCGATGGAAAACTTAGGAATCTCTGGATGAATTCTCGAAATTCCTCGTGAACCAACTTCGATCTTCTTTTCCACTCGATAGGATTCATTCACTCAACATTCGTACAACATACAGCTACTTATCGCTGCCCCATCTACACCCTCGGAAGGGTCCGATCGGAATTCTCGCTATAAAAACAACCGACCCTATCACAGCCTTCAGGATATCGGATTATACGGTTCGATATGAGTCCAAGGAGTATAGGAATGGGGCGCGCTATCTGGACTAAAGAAATATAGAGTTTTTGTTCCCTATAAAACTCGGACAATGGAGATTATCGACGAATTGCGTATTTCCAAGGTGGATTAAAAGAATATCTGCTGGGACTGAATCGATGGTAACGTAAGCTCTCACTTATCCAATCGATTTGTTCAAGCGATACCAAACAGGGGTTGACTGACGTCACTTTGTTTGAACTCAGCCTCCATGAAAATAATTACCTTCATTTCACAACATTTGAATTATCAGGGGATCATTTGATACCTCTTGTATGTATTGAGAGTTTCAGCCACATACCGTTAGTTGTAGTTGGTTTGGGTTCTTGAAAAACTGAAAACAATGACTTAAGTGGAGAAATTATTCGTCGAAAGTTCTAATAGGGCTTTCATTAACTCAGATACTGATAATTACAGTCATGTTTCCTAACTAAAAGTCGTATGAACTAAATGGGACAGAAAATAGTAAAAATATCAATTTTCAGAAAGGTGATAAATTAGTGTATGGCTTTCCTTACACATGTTTTCGAAAACTTTCAATTATTCATCAGGCCGCGCCGCGCCGTACAAATTATTTGATTCATGGGTCAGTAAACGTAGAAACAATGTCCTTGAACCCCTCATTCTGAGGTCTATAAATGAAATTTTCTTTTTGTATCCTACTTGGTATTTTCAGCAGACTTTACGAAACATGTGAATGTGGAAGTGAACATTTTTTAATACTGTCAAAAACGCTTCATAGAATTGCTTTTCAGTCTTAAACTTGGATCAACTACACATACATTCAGAAAATAGTTTATTATTTATTTCATTATTATTCAACCAGTTCCAGTTTTCACTTTCGAATCAACTCAAATTATGAATTGAATATCTCTGTAAATACACCAAGGCGCATTTTTCAGTTAGAAGACGTAGAATTCCCTATTGACTCTGTGCGTATGTGTTGTTTCATGCTTTAAGCAGTGTTGCCCATTTTTTCACTTGGCTGCACCGCGTTGTGAGGCCAATAGCCAGAAACACGTGTCCGTGGTTTGCCCCCTTTTTGGAATGTTGTGTCCACAGACAGTTTTATTTTTGATTTATATCATACACACTCTCGA
>WOGP01009664.1:0-10279 GCA_015342065.1 Leptinotarsa undecemlineata | reverse complement strand
TTAAATCAACTATATTCAACTGTTTTGACTAGTCTGATAAAATGTTATATATTATGTGTATAATGTTTTTAATGACGAATAAATTCTATTCTATTCTATTCATAAACACAAGAATCAGTTAGTGACACTTATTGATGTCTATAGTACCAGGCATCGCAAGCAATTCCAATATCCTCGGGTGCATACATTGGTGGGCCAGTAGTGTCATCAGTATTTGGGCCCAAAACTTACCGTCGAATATTGAACAGATGCGTAATATCAACCAATTTAAAAGTAAACTAGTCAGATTTATAAAGAACTTACCTAGAGAGAGTGTGCATAATTCAATTCAATTCAATAACATGAGACAAAAGAAAAGAAAACAGTTGTAGTTCATTAAACTTGAATCTCACACTGAAATATGTACTTGGTATCTTTGTCTTGTACTCTATATATGTATATTATTCTATTTTATATTATACATTTGGTCAATATTTGTATTTCTTCAGTTCATCAATACCTATGTGTAAAACTTTGATATTTGTTAATTTCACAAAAAGTATGAACTTCTGCAAGCTGTCTGTATGTGTTTGTTCATTTCTTTTATAACCTTTGATTTTGTCTATCAGTACGGGAATGTATGGCATTAATATTGTTTTATGTGACTAATTGTAATTGTGTTGAATGTAACATTATTTTATTTTTCATATTTGTTAATTTAACCACACGCAGGGTCAAGCTCTTAGTGAATTAGCCATTTATTTATCATTACCTTTGAGATTTTGATTTTGTATGTAACATAGATGAATAAATATTATCATTATTATCATTATCATATAATTCTACTATCATATAACCCCAATCAGTCAATAAAAAAACGTCTACGTTCCATTGAATAGTTTGATTTTAATTAATTGAACTTCAATTGTGCATATTTGATTTGAGGATGATAATGAATATTACTGGAGTTTTTCCCAACACCAAACCATTATTTTAACACCTCTACACGTTCCGATCACCAATTTATCATCTTCAAGAGGAATATCAAACTGATCATATACAAAGCTATTCTTATTTATACCATAGATACCTCATCTAGGTATCTGCGTCTTAAGTATCCAAGTTATTTTCAAAATACTGCCTTATCTACTAGTCTTAAATCAATTTTACAATGTGTCCTTATGTAATAGTCAGGTAAATCTAATAATTAAAGTATTATTATAACAAGCTGTATAGTATACTATTAGGTATTGGTCCACCATTGTTATTCATAATATTATTATGTTCACTTATATCTACACTCTCATAGGCATCTAGATGCCTGTTGTTGTTAACTTGTCTAACTAATCTTAATCAACTGAAGTCTATGGAATAGTTTTGTTGCAAAATTTTATGGGACTGCTGATTTTTCAGGTCTTCCATATTTTAATTGTGCTAAGTGGTCTTTATATCTTATTTTAATAGATCTTTTTGTCTGTCCATAATATTTTGCATCGCAGTCCTTATATTTAATTTCGTAAATTCCAAACTTTTCCAAATTCCCGAATTTGTCTTTTGGATTTCCTAAAAAGCTCTGTAGTGTATGACTTGTTTAAAAACCACCTTCATACTTAGCTCCTTGAAAATCTTTACAAAGTTGTTCGTGGTATGGAACTGAGATATATTTATCTTGGTTTTTGTCGTTTTTGAAAGTCGAGATTTCGTTCATTCCGATCCCAAACTTTTTCTTTCATATTATATCATCTACAATACCCCTCGAGAAACCATTAGTGGCTGCTATTTCCTGTATTGTACGTTTTTCTTTTGTAAACCTCTCATATGTGTGAGGAAAAATCAAAAGACGATCCACTGGAAAATTCAGTCTAGTACATTTGTGCTGTCCGCAGTTATGTAAACTGTCAGGAATATTCCTGTACGTACTTGTTTCTTTTCTTAATATACCTAAATACATGCATGATAATGTTCATGTTGAACATTTCAGGAAAGTCATCTCACTAACGTCACCTGAAGACACCAACTTGGTTGGTAAAATGCGCGTCAAAAATAGTATTGCATTTCTGGTGAATGGGAAAAGTGTTTGATGATTGATTGCTGGTGATTGAGAAAAGTACTTGTGTTTGGATTCATTCTACGCCGGAGGTTCCAGTGTTACCTTTTATTGAATTTTGTATTGTTTCAGTTCCATTAGAAATGAAGATTTTAACCAGGGAGCATTTTAACCGATGGTACAAATTAACTCCCTACCTGTTGTCTGTGATATTGATTGAAATACCTTTCCAAGTAAGTAACAATTTTGTTTGGGTGACAAAATATTAATTGTATTTTTACGATTCTTCTTTTATTTTGTGCTGAACACACATTTTTCTGTATAAACTTGATGAAAATTAGATGGAAATAGATTAGAATGTTTCTAAATTTTTATTGACAATTAATAAGTTCAATCAAAGCAGTAACTGATAGTATTGATGCAATGATTTTTAATGGATTTTTTATATATAATTAGTCCACTGTATGTATATTTTGATTCCAGTTACATGAAGTGGTTATGTAAATTCTATTAAGTTGTTGTTTTTATTTGCTATTATTCTACTAATTATTGAAGGAATGTCTCATTACGCATAAAATACATATATTAGTTTTGAGGTACAAAGTTACACTTAGTTTGCAATCTGTCCTTCTCAACTTAATTCATATGGAATGTATGAGACGTTATGCCTCAATTTGAACAATGATATTACGGAACATATATTTTGGGTGTACTATTTTTTTAATGGTGAAAAGAAATGAATGCTTTATAATTGCAAAACGATTACATAATTTTTGGGAAAGAAAGTTTTTGGCTTTCTATTTCTCCATCTTAATACAAAAAAGGGGGCGAGGGAATCTTCGAATGATCGAACAAAATTTTGTAATTTCGTTATGATTTGCCGCAGCTGGTATAAGCGGATTTATAATACTTTACCAGGAACACCCAGATCCATCCAAAAGGGTCACAAGCAAGATATTTTATGAGGTTTTAGGTCGTTTTATACCTGCACTTTGTGTACTCAATCAAATATACTTCTCAAAACTAATAACTATGTTTATTTGTTTATTATTATATATTATTTTTATGAACTAATATTGTTATAACATTTGAATTTGAAATATTCACATAATAATAAAATGGTATGTTAATTCAAGAAGATATTAGGCATAAGCAAGTATTATGGTGTGTAATCGTCAGATGAATCTTTGTCGAACGACATTATTGGAAATTATTTCCTCAACTAAATGTTATAATTTCCACATTCCGTCCTCTTCCGGAATCGAAATTTTTCGAGGACTCCTTTAAAAGTATTTTGGCAACTCTCGTTTTAACTATGGTTTAAGTTCGTCCTCGAACGAACATTTGTTTCTCAATCTCACTTTCCTCTCAACTGAGTATTGTCTACATCGTCCTGACAAAGGCCAACAAATTAGATGGACTAGCTTCATTCTAGGTTCGTGAAATGTGGTCGAATTCAATGTTTTTTAGCCACTAACACCAATTCAAATTGAAAATATGCCAAGGTAGCTGGTGATAGTTCTTTCATAACTTGAAACTAGGATAATATAGAGAACTTTCAGCCCCTTGACAAAAATTACACATATCGAGACTTCACGAAAAAAGTATGCTCATCTACAGATTCCGTGAATTTAATAGTACTACCATCCCTTCTTTTCCAAATAATTTTATAGGCACATGACATGTGTTTCAACACATGTGGTACACCTCGACAGGATAAAATTAATAATGGAGTAGGAATTCCAAAATTAATTGGCATTTTCAAGCGAGAAAGTGAGGAGATACAAGTGGAAAACATATATTTATTAAGAACCACGCTTATCATCCATCTGCTGAAAGAGGAATTGTTAAGATCTTGTTAAGATCTTCCCTTCAATCCGTGCAACAACAAACTTTTGCCAAACGAACCGAACCGCTTTTAGGGAGGGGATTATAGGCGAGAACCAGACGAATTGGATCTGAATCCAATAGTTCAACAGACGAATCCACCAAAGGTCAACAGCAGAAGTGAATTCATCCACTTCATACTATGCGATTGAGGCAAATCGTGCATCCCTGAAATCAAGTAACCTCAACGAAATGAGCAAATACTATTCTCAAACCTATTGGGGATACTACCAATAAACGTATTATTTTTTGAATTGATGTATTTTTAATATCTTCTATTGAATATTATATTTTTGAATACACAGACCCTCACTTGACTGAATGCTACAATCAAATACCGTTATTGTCCCTTTCAGGTGATTTGTACATGGACCTACATTGCAATTTCCTACTGGCTAACTGATCAACCTTTGGACTTCAGGATATTTTTGTTTGTACTATTCGTTACAGCATGTTCTCTATGTGCTCAGTCCATGGGATATTTCATAGGATCAACAACACCAGTCAAAGTAAGTGAATTCATTCACTGTTAACTTCAGCTAGTGCCAAAAAATATATTTTAGTAAACGAGAGAGAAGATAGATATCCATTTAATCCATAAACAAGCAAATAATACTGGACAAGTCACATAAAAAGTACCATTTTTTCAATTAAAATGAATGATAGACAGTCCTTGATAGTATGCAAAATGCAGATCAATTTTTCAACATTACTGGGAATGAATAAATTATTTCAGGCAGACACAATCCCTGAAATCTTGAACGAAAAGGAGAGTTGAATAATACCTCATTTCAAAGGTCGTTCAACTAAATTTTCAAAAATATCACATTCTTGAGAAATCTGCTGATAACTGTAAACATGTTTAGGTATCAAAAACACTTTGTGATATTATTTTAATAAATTCAAATGGAAGAAACTGAAGTTGTGTTACATCATGTATGAAGTTGAATACATCAAATGAAAAGACAAAAAATGCAGATTTCTTTTACATAGAAAAAATGAAGATAGTGACATGCCAGAAGGACCCTAAGCCGTATCTTCGTTGTCGATAGCCGGATTGCCACGTACAACACATGGAAAGGGGAGAAATGCAGAATTCATTGACAGAGAAAAAACGAATATGGAGGCATGCCAAAAGATCACTCCGTCGTTTTTTCGTTAATAATGATCCACAAACGATATAATATTCAAAATCTCGAATGTGAATATTTTTTTGGATATTTTTTTCATCTGGTGTAGAATTCAAACTTTTCAGATGGCAGCTAGCCAAAAAGACACTGAGTCATACCTTCGTTATACATTGTTGAATAGTCACCTATGACATATTAAACCTGAGGAGATGCCAATGGAGCCTACTTGTCATCTGCCATTTGTCACTCGGGGCAGTAAAAAATGTTACGTCCGTTGAGGGTGTGCCTGAGGGGTGTTGAATAAAGAGAAGTGTCATTAAATGTATGACAGAAAACGTTAAAAGATATGTGTATGTAAAAGTGAGATCCGAACGTCCCGACATATCCGCATGAGTGAGGTGGCGGCAATATCGTAGGTAGAGAAGAAACAAGCGGCGTGGTGAATCAATTTCTAAGAAAAGGTTAAGAGTTCCGGCGCGAAGATTGTGGATGGTGGCTGCGTGTCGGCGTGGTTGAAAATGTAGATGTGAGAAAAGAACAAACATGTTGGCATTCCAATTTATAATAATTTGACTGAACCACATGGCCTCAATCCAAAAATTTATTTTCTTGACTATAAGCCTATTTTGTTTTATATAGTTTAAATATTACAAATGTTCAATGTACTTATTTTGATACTTCCTGTTGCCTGACAAGTGAGTACTGATGGTGACGAAAGTCGAAAGCGCGTTGCAAGAATTTTAAAAATTATACAATTTAATACAAAAAAACCTCTTCGATTGATTCCAAGAAAAAGTGCGAATCCGTTCTTTCGTAAATCGTGAGATGTGATGTGTTGAACCTAATATGAAAAGTTGAAGAAAGAATTATTACGACACCATAAATAATAATAATAATAATAGTAAATCGACTTTATTCATCTAAAAAGGAAAGAAATGTGAACACAAGTGATAAAAGTAAATCAGATGAACAAGGGGAGCTGTTTTTCAAATCAACCTTACAAAAATATACACTAAAAAATAATTATATTGAAAACAAGTATAGATTAGAAGTCATACTTTCATTGATGCGTGATCAAGTTGGCATTATCAGGAAATGAAATAGAAGTCAGAGAGAAAGCCTCTGAGAAAACCTTATTAACGTTTATTATTTCGACGAAAACATTCTTGACGTGCGCATTTCACCTACCAAGTTGGAGTCAAAGTGAGATGAACTAGAGAAAATCATTTTGTCAGTTTGTTTCGTCTGATGGTACTTCAACTTGCGATTGGTGACTGGTACAAGTTGAACATTATTTTCCTTAAAAACTAAGTTGTTTTACCAGTTCGAAGGAATGGCCAAGTTAACAAACAAAATCGTTGCCTCTGGAACGATGAAAATTGGTGACTTTTTAGGGAAGGTCATACACAGTATTCAGAGAAACGGAACTATTGGACTAGTATTCTTGGGAATACTATTATTGAACTTCAATTTATTGATGGCAATCAACTGGTAAGCTAGTACTACTCAAATCTGCAAGAAGAAATAATGGTCCCCTTAATAACAACTAATTTGGGAAACCACATTGATACGGATGGTAACACGATTTTACAAGATTATCTTCAATTTCAACAAGATGGTGCTACATCATATTATTCTCTTCAAGTTAGACAGTGGCTAGATGATCGATCTCCTGCTGGGTGAATTTATCAAAGAGGAGCGATAGAATGGCCACCATGATCATCCGACTTTTTTCCTGTGGGAGCATCGAAAATTTGAAAAAGGAATAACAACTTCGTGTAGATAACTACAGGCAAACATTTTTTGGAATGAGAATCTGTTTGGAATATACTAGACAACATTTCGAACATTAAATAGGATGAATTACTTTTTATAAATTTTTATGTTTCATTGTAAACCACTCCATACTCAAATTACTTCACGGTTTTACTTGATTTTTCGAAAAAGTTATAAGAAGGCTAGTATTTTTGAAAAGGTAGATGAACGGTCCTCCTTAAAAATAAGTTCAACATGTTTTTGCACATTTTAAAATTTTCTATAGGGACCTAAATATAGAGAGTGGTTCGTTCTTAAATTGGCACCGTATATATCTCTTATTAGTTGTTAGGATAAACGCATGTATTTTGATATTCGTGTTTTCTGTATAGGATGACACTGTATAAAATGTATGTCACATCGACCTTCTGTCGGAAATTTGAGATGGAGTGGAGCTATCAAAAAATGTTTCGTATGAGTTTTAGATATCAGTGCGTCGGACTTTTTGAAATGTTTTTCAATGTACGGGGTAATCAGAAGAAGCGGCACATGATTCTCGATAGAAAGGATATTATATTATATTGCTTTCCACATTCAGTTACATAAAGATATATACCGAGCGGCTCAGAAGTTATGCGAAAAATATTACCTATGAGCATATCCCTTCAGCCATCTTTATTTTCAATAAAAATTCATTTGGAGAGTCGGATTCATTATGGAAATGTTTCTAAAAAACATGATTTTTTCACCACACCCTTTTTTTCTAATACTAAGTGAATCGTAACTCTGATGTTTTCATTCAAGATGTGATTTCACCTCGAAAAGACCCTTTTAAAAATATAAGACTGTGTAGGTGAGTACGTAGCGGTTCGAATGTTATAATAGAAATAGTTGAAAAATATATTATTTCCACAATTGAATTTCTCCACTCAAAATGATAAAGAAATTCCAGACCGAAATGAAGTCCAGACAAATAAAATTTTATTGAGGTAATTAATCCTTCCGGAAATATGACAAAAATGTCGTAATAGTTGCTTAGGAAAATATTCTGCAAGAGACTACATAACGTTTCCTTGAAACAAATAATAAATGAGAAAAATGAAGTTTTCAATTATCAAACATTTCAGTCTGAAAAGTTGAACAATACAGAGAAGAATAACTTTATCAATGAAATTGTGTGCAGAATTTGTCGTATCTGTTTTTCTACACTATTACTCGATCCACTAGGTATATACTCGTGCAACTCCATCTTTCTATAAAGCGCTTTTCATGGAAAAGTCAAATGTGAAATAAAATATACGGTGTAGCTAAAAAAAACAATGGAAATTGCTTTGGTGAATTTGATTTCCAGTGAATTGTTTTTCGGTAATAGGTTTCGATTAATTGTTTTGGATGAAATCCCTCATATTCAAATTCCATTATTATACCGTAGGCAAATAAATGATGTCTTCATTGATTTCAGGCAGCAGTATTCATCGCCCCAGTTTTGGCATGCTTCCTGTCAGTGTTTGGCTTCTGCATTCGAGAATTTGACACCCCTGTTCACTTCAAATGGATATTCACTCTCAGCTACTATAGGGCAGCCTTTCAGAGTGTCGTTTTCTCCGTATACGGTCTCAACAGACAGAAACTTCCCTGTGCGGATACCAGCGAATATTGCCACTATGAGGAACCGATGAAGTTTCTCGTTGAAATGGACATTGTTGACATCGATTTGGTGTCCAATTTCTCGTTGATTGTACTGATATGGTGTGTAATGCACGCTGCTACATATTTAACGCTATGGATAAAATTGAACAAGCGATAAGGCTTGGCTTTTGCTTTGAATTCAGTTGATTTTCATCAATGTTTATTTATTACCACGAAGGAAAAGTTAATTTTCTTATAAGTCAAGGTCGTGAAACGAAATTTATCCAACATTTTCAAATAATCTTTTCTTATTAGTAAATTTACCCAGTAGCCCATTAAATATGAAAGTCAGCAATGTCTATTCAGCGGAGGTTTCGGAACCATTCTCATCACAGTAATAATATATTACTCAACAAGCCAAAAACGAGATCATTACTCCGGAGAATGAAGTTTGTGAAGAAAATAATTCGAGCTGGTACTGATCACTTCTCACGTGTTGAATACTATACTTTTTTTGTGACTTATATCAGATATTTTTTGAAATTTTATAAATAATTTGAAAATGAAATAGCTGAAAAAAATGAAAAACTGCAGTCAGTGTAATTTGTATCCATCATTCATATCCACCATTGTGGATATGAATCCACAATGGTGGATTCATATCCAATGACATTAGTTGTCAATCAATTTCCAACTTTGCAGAAATTAGTGTGGCATAAAACTGCTGAAAAATATGATTTTTTTTTGTTGACATTACAAATTTCTGGTAGAGTTCAATCACTCTCAGTTCAGTAATGAGTATGATGTTTGAGAACAACATGCGAATGAAAATAATGCAAACAAGTAAAAAGTATGATTAGTCGCGAAGGTGTTAAGTAATTTATCTGATCAACTGAGATAGGTTCGAAGGTGTTGAGTAACACATCATCGGCTACTCAGAGGACGAACCTTGAGTTCATTCTGAAATGAGGAACATTTATTTAGTTGACCTTTTTATTAATAGTCATAAAAAATGTCTATCACCATCAAATCAATGCATTGATGCAAAAATATTCTCCATTTACCAATTACTACATTTATCCAAATCGATATGACCCTCTCGAAAAGAATAAAAAATTTTAGATGTACTTTTCAAAGGAGGACAAATATTTAACTTTCACTTTTCAAAGAGATTCAACCAAAACATAACTAAAGATAATCCTTCCAAAAAATGTTTTTTTTAATGTGACCAGAATTGAGTAACGTATTTCTGTATGATAAATCAAATTCAGTGGGCTTTTCAAATGATGTTCGAATTACAAAAACATATAATATTGTTTTAGATAAAAATAAGAGTTGTGAAACAATCATCAATTGTAATGAGCAAAATTTGAGAATTTGCCTTTCAAAAATGTTGAATTCATTTGAGTATGAAACATTACAATTTTCCCGCGCTCAGAAGCAACAATTCTGTGACATGGTCTTATCCATTGGTCTCCTCCTTCCTGATCAAATTTTTTTCTGTGGTATCATTTGAATGAATACATTGATAAGGAATGATTATATGCTGATAGAAACACCTCACAACAAAAAGTAACGAAAACATTGGATGCTATCGATGACAGGATCGTACTGAAAAGTTTTCAAACAGTTGAATAGGCACAATAATGTAAGTGGTCTCTTTACAGAACATTTCATACAAATAATTTCACTCAATAAATAAAAATGCCTTACTCCAAATAGACATGCAATATTCTCTTTGTTTTGAAAAATATGAGTACAGATATTAGACATATTATGTGAAAGTATTGGATAGATATTGTAATAGTAAGGTACCCGACCAAAGACGTTTCTCTCAGGTTCACAACTATAT
>WOGP01009663.1:0-10637 GCA_015342065.1 Leptinotarsa undecemlineata | reverse complement strand
GAATAACCAAGAAAAGTACTAAATGGCTCTTAAATTGAAATCAATATGGGAATTATCAAAATAGTACTTATTAATTTATCTTTTGATTTTCATGGAATTATTTTCCAGCAGCTTGACTGCATTAACTTTTCTCGATTTTCTATAAAGATATGTATACACATATATACATATAGGTATATAAGATTGTGATTACTTTTTTACGATTTTTTTTATTTTATTTTATATATTTTTTCCTTAAACCTAGCTTATATTACTTGTTACTTGTTAATTATCTTGTAAAAAATAGGCATTGCCTTTAATAAATAAACACTCATATTTAATAATTTAATAAAAATGTTTTGATTTCTCAATACAGAGGTTAATACAGGGTTTTCTATACTTTATACTAAATTATGGATATCAAATAAGGTTGTTAGCGGACAAAAACACTATTTTGTTTGTGTACAAGTGATTGATGAACCCAGTTTTTGAATTAGTATCCATGTATTTCTCTTCTAGGAAAACCCCGGTCTGATCCCTCGTATTTGTAAGGCGCTATTCGAAAAGATGTCCGATAATTCGAAGAAAGGTACCACCCATCGAGTCCAGGTGAGCTATCTGGAAATCTACCAAGAGCGCGTGGCTGATTTGTTGAGGGGGCGCGACAATGTCTCGCTCAAAGTGCGCGAGCATCCCAAAAAGGGGCCCTACGTCCAGGGCTTGACTACTGTTCTCGTTACCAATTACGGGCACATCCAAGAGTGCATGGAAAGGTTATTATCCAACGATGGTCGATATTGATATCTAAAATTCATGATGATTTTAATTGTTTTTTAGGGGAAACTCTCACAGAACGACGGCTGCCACTAATATGAATGACGTGAGCAGTAGGAGTCATGCTATATTCACCATAACTTTTGTTCAGGCGGGATATTGCAAAGGAGTTCCTAGAGAAACCGTTTCCAAGGTAAATCTACTCCTCTGTATGTTTAGACTACTTCCTTTGACCATTTTACATACTATAAGTACATTTATGGCCAGTCACGAACACATAAATCCTTGGTAGGAGTTACAAATATAAAATCATCTACCTAATCAATGAAGTAATTGAAAGCATAAATATAAAATCAATAGAATGTTGATTTAATGAGGTCTTAACAAGTTAAAGACCCTGCTGCGTAAAGACAAAGGCTGTCCAAAAAATAAGGTGAATGTTCAAATTTCGCGAGCCACTTACATTTGACAAGCGAATTTTTAATTATTTTGTGTTGGTATACGGGAGTTGTACTGTGAGTCAGAAAAAGGTTTACAAGTGGCACAAGCTTTTCATCAGTTGGACTGGTGTCCAAAATTCATCTGACAGGTGTACGGATTCGTCACTTTTGCTGGTGTCCAAATTCATCCGTTGGGCTAATGGCCAAATTCATCAAGTTGGACTGGTGTCAAAAATTCTTCAGTCAGACTGGTGTCCAAATTCATCGCTTGCGCTGGTGTCCAAATTCATCACTTACTAATACCCAAATTCATCAGTTAGTCTGGTGTCTAAATTCGTCAGTTAGAGTGGTGTTCAAATTCATCATCAGTTGGATTGGTGTTCGACTAGTTTCCAAATTCGTCAGTCGGACTGGGGTCCAAATTCATCCATTGGACTAATATCCAAATTAAGCTGTTGGACTAGTGTTCAAATCCGTCAGTTAAACTGGTGTCCAAATTCATCAGTTGGACTGGCGGCCAATATTCATCGGTTGAACTGGTGTCCAAAATTAATCAGTTCGATTGGTGTCCAAATGTATTCATTAGACTGGTGAATTTGACTGGAGTTTTTTTCCAACACCAAACCGTTATTTAAACACCTCGACATGTGTTTCGATCACCAAGTGATCATCTTCAAGTACACCAAAGGTTCCAAACAGTCCATCACAAAAATGTTAGACTGGTGTCCAAATTCATCAGTTGAACTAATGTCCAAAATTATTCAGTTGGACTGGTGTCTAAATACATCAGTTGGACTGGTGTTGAAATTCATTCGCTGGAGTGGTGTCCACATTCATTTCTTGGCCGGTCTCCAAATTCATCAGTTGGACTAATGCCCAAAATTCATCAGTTGGACTGATGTCCAAATTCGTCAGTAAGAGTGGTGTCCAAATTCATCTATTGGACTAGTTTCCAAATACGTCAGTTGGACTGATTTCCAAATTCATCCATCGACTAATATCCAAATTAAGCTGTTGCATTAGTTTCAAATCCGTCAGTTGGGCTGGTGTCCAAATTCATCAGTTGGACTGGTGTTCAAATTCGTCAGTAAGAGTGGTGTCCAAATTCATCAGTTGGACTGCTGTTCAAATTCATCCGCTGGACTGGTGTCCAAATTTATCAGTTGGACTGGTGTACAGAATTCTTCAGTTAGACTGGTGTCCAAATTCATCACTTGGGCCGGTGTCCAAATACATCAGTTGGACTAATGCCCAAATTCATAACTTGAACTGGTATCCAAATTTATCAGTTGTTCTAATGAAGTGTGAATATTCCTCACCAGTGGCGTAGCACTTGCCACATAAATCACAGTTACATAAACAGTTTCCAATTCATAGAGCAATTTTTAACAATGTATGTCCCCATAACAGATCCACCTGGTAGATTTAGCGGGCAGCGAAAGAGCAGACTCCACGGGAGCGGTAGGCCAACGTCTCAAAGAGGGCGCCCACATCAACAAGTCTTTGGTAACTCTCGGTTCGGTCATATCGGCCTTGGCAGAATTGACAGTCGATCAGGCGAGTCGCAGGAAATCCGCCTTCATTCCTTACAGAGATTCGGTGCTGACTTGGCTGTTGAAAGACAGTCTCGGAGGGAATTCGAAGACCATCATGCTGGCAGCTATCAGTCCCGCGGACTGCAACTACGGAGAGACAATGAGCACTTTGAGGTACGCGAACAGGGCCAAGAATATCATCAACAAGCCGACGGTCAACGAAGATCCCAACGTCAAACTGATCAGGGAGCTGAGGGACGAGATCAGCAAGTTGAGGGCTATCATGTTCTGCGAGCAGAGTACTGATATGCTGGAGCAGTTGCACGAGAAGGAAGCTAAGGAAAAAGTGAGTGTCATCTAGAATTTGATGATAACCCTATATTCATGCTCTTCTGTGCTACAGTACAAACATTTATATTTCATAACACAGTACCAAAAGCATTGTGATCAGGTTTGATACAATTTTGCTGTTTTGTGCTACAGTACAAACTTTTATATTGCATAACACAGTACCATATGATTTGTATATGTCAGTGATACAGTTTTGCTTTTTGTGCTACAGTACAGACATTTATAGTTCATATCACAGTACCAAAAGCACTGTGAATGTTAGTGATACAATTTTGATACAGTTTTGCTCTTTTGTGCTACAGTACAAACATTTATATTGCGTATCACAGTATCATAAGTTTTGTATATGTTAGTGATATAGTTTTACTCTTTTGTGTTACAGTGCAAACATTTATATTTCATATCACAGTACCAAAAGCATTGTGTATGTTAGTGATACAGTACTACAGTACTACATTGTATTAAAGTGCTTGAACATTTCTAAATTTACTTTGAGCAGGATGATATGTGTTCCATTTTATGCTGCAGTATTGAAGAGAACTGCATAGTTCTGTGTCACAACAATAAAAAGTCGTTTTTATTCTTTCAGAAATTGATGCAAGTATGGACTTGTAAATGGAGGGAGGCGCAAGAGATATTGAAAGAGCAGAGGGCGTTGGGATTGAGAAAAGCTGGTCCCGGAGTCGTGCTAGATTCCGATAGACCTCATCTTGTAGCCATAGATGATAATCCCCTCACCACAGGCGTTACTTTATATCATTTAAAAGTGAGTTCAGTGAATTCCAATGTAATTTCATTATTTTTCATTCTTTGACTTCTCAGGAAGGCAAAACCACAATCGGGACTGACGAGTCGGAAGTCAAACAGGACATTGAACTACGAGGCGCCGGGATGGAGCCCCAGCATTGCACCATATCCTTCGAAAATGGCGTCGCGACTCTGATTCCCCATCCGGGGGCGCAGGTCATGCTGAACAACAACCATTTGGAGTTGCCTGCTAGGCTTTCTCAAGGTTGCATCATCTTCCTGGGAAAAGCGCACGTTTTCAGGTTGGAGATTGCATCAGTTTTTCGATTTGGATGTTTCATTGTTTTGTTGTTAGGTTCAATGATCCCGCTGAGGCGGCGGAGCTCCGGAAGAACGAAAAGGCTCACAACTTGTCGCGGTTGAGCCTTTTGAGCTGGTCGACGCCAGATTTGAATGTGTCGATGGAGAATTTACAATTGTGAGTTTGTTTTACATTTTTTTGATTAGTTTTGTTAATTTGGCTTCTCTCAAGTTATAATTTTTATCACTAAAATATTCTGAGTTGCAGTATTTAGCAGTTCAGCTGGAAATTTGAAATTACGTTCGACAGCATTCAAATGTTCTGTTTCTTGTTACAAATGTATCATCGTGTGCTCTATTTGTTTTATACTGCCACAAAATTCTTTACCACATTCTGCAGTATGGTACTGAATAATATTTTGTTTTATTACAGTTTTGTAGCATGTTCCAATGTAAAGTGAAGTTTTGTGCAACAGTATTAAATTAATTTATGCTACAGTACTGTTGATTCAAGTAACAGTATTAAAGTATTGTTTCACTACCCAACAACAAAAAGACAGATTGCTTTATATGTGTTAAACAGTGCTGACGCATATAGTTGTTCTACCACAAAACAATATACTCATTACATCATGTTGCTTGTTGCTTTATAACACAGTATCACTTATTGGAATCTATGAAATTCTCACAGTACTATAAAATATTTTGTGGTACTTAACAGAGTACTTATTATCAATACAGTTCCAGTTTTGTTCCATATTCCGATATAACATGAAGTTCTTTGTAACAGTATTAAATTATTTTATGCTACAGTACTGTTGATTCAAGCAACAGTATCAAAGTATTGTTTCATAGTACCCAACAACAAAAAGACACATTACTTTATTTGTGTTGAACAGTGCTGAGGCATACTGTTGTTTTACCACAAAACAATGTACTTATTACATCATGTTGCTTTATAACACAGAATCACTTATTGGAATATGTGAAATTCTCACAGTACATACTATAAAATATTTTGTGGTACTTCGCAGTTTTGATCCATATTCCGATATAACATGAAGTTCTGTGCAACAGTATTACATTATTTTATGATACAGTACTGTTGATTCAAGTAACAGTATTAAAGTAGTGTTTCACAGTACCCAACAACAAAAACAACGATAGCTTTATTTGTGTTGAACAGTGCTGACGCATACTGTTGTTTTACCACAATACAATTTACTTATTACATCATGTTGCTTTATAACACAGTGTCACTTATTGGAATCTATGAAATTCTCACAGTACTATAAAATATTTTGTGGTACTTAGCAGGGTACTGATTATCAATACAGTTCCAGTTTTGTTCCATATTCCGTTATAACATGAAGTTCTTTGTAACAGTATTAAATTATGTTATGCTACAGTACTGTTGATTCAAGCAACAGTATCAAAGTATTGTTTCATAGTACCCAACAACAAAAAGACAGATTACTTTATTTGTGTTGAACAGTGCTGAGACATACTGTTGTTTTACATCAAAACAATGTACTTATTACATCATGTTGCTTTATATCAGTTATTGGAATCTGTGAAATTCTCACAGTACTATAAAATACTTTGTGGTACTTAGCAGAGTGCTGATTATCAATACAGTTCCAGTTTTATACCATATTCCGATATAACATGAAGTTTTGTGCAATAGTATTTATGCTACAGTACTGTTGATTCAAGCAACAGTATCAAAGTATTGTTTCATAGTACCCAAAAACTAAAAGGCATACTGTGTTTTACCACAATACAATTTACTCATTGCATGTTGCTTCATAACACAGTATCACTCATTCTGTGAAATTCTCACAGTATTGTAAAACATTTTGTGGTACTTAGCAGAGTACTAGTTAGTAAGACAATACCACAACAGTATTAAATTGTTTTATGTTGCAGTAATGTTTCTTCAAGTATGTGATGTGGCACTGAATCGTTCTTTGCAGCCTGATTCGAAGTAGAAAATGGTTTTATTGTACATACAGTACTTTTGTATTTCACTCCACCATTCTATTTGTGTGCAACAGTACTGGCAGATAATTTTCTTCTGCCAAACAGTACTAAACATTTCCAAGTCACAATACAATTTAGTCAAGTGAAACAGTTTTACATTATATTGTTTCATGACACAGTATAAGTTATTAGATACTGTAAACGTCCCAACACTAAATAATTGTCCATTCCTTGGTACAGTACTGAAAACAAGACATTAAATGTGAAGCTTTAAATCTTTTACGTCACACTAAAAAGATAACAGCCTTGAGGGTTTTCATTATTTTGTGTCACAGTATTCTCTAGAGGCCCAGTCTTTAGGTCATTTTGTGAGTATCTTAGAGTTTGATTAAGGTGTGTTTGGATTTTCAAAATTTTCATTAGCAAAACTTTTTTCTGATTTAGTTGTTTACATGAATGGTTTTTCTGTGGTAATAGAAATGTCGAAGACGACAAGTGCGATATAGAAATACAAAGACTGAATTTGGAAAAGGAGAAGGAGCAGTTCGAGAAGGAGCAAGAAGCCTTCGAGAAAAGACAGGAGGTGTTCGAAAGACGAAGACAGACCCTGGAAGAGGCTCAAGCTAAGTTGGAGGCTGAAAAGGAGATTGTCCAAAAGGAATATGCGGAGCAGGTAAAGAATTTGTCTCTGCGATTTTTCTGTGTTCTTTTTTATCTTCGTTCGTATTGTAGACTCGTCAATTGCAAGAAGATTGGCAAAATCTCGCTTCGCAGCAAAGGAGACGTGAATCTGAACTGAAGGAGAAAGAACAGGAACTGGTCTTGAAAAGGGAGGAACTCGAGACAGATAGGCAGCTGATTTTAGGACAAGTTAGTGGATGTACTAGAAATGTCCGGTAATGACGGTAAAGAAAATTCACCGACTAGAAAAAATTGTACTAGAGCGTAAATGGATGAATTTTCAACCGACAGAACCGACTGAATGGTTTTTATTGTTTTTATTTATTTTTCTTTTCTGTTGTGTAGATTGAACGCGAATGTGACACGCTGCAAGATTTGAAAGCAGATATCTTAACGAAATTCTCGAATACTTGTCAGCTAGTTAGGTCCTATGCGAATGAGATCACTTTTCCTTCTTCTCAAGCCAAAAATATGTTTCAGGTACTTTTTTTTATTTCTTTTATTTTAGTTGTGTAGTTTTTTTATTTAATTTTAGTTCGACTGTATTGTTCTTTGCTTTCAGTGATTGAAATTGTTCATTATAACTTTTTATGACTTGCTAGAAAAGAATAAAGTTGAGAAAGATGGCGAGATACAGAGTTTGAGAAGGAAAGAGACATAGTTTCAAAAAACACGGTGTTTGAAAGAAATTAAGAGACAGATTGATACGGATTGGAAGACAGTTTCAGAGAGACAAAAAAGTGGAGTTCAGAACAGAGTTTGAGAGAGAGGGAGAAACAGAATTTTAGATATAGTGACACAGAGACAAAGTTTTAAATAAATTGAGAGACCAAGTTTGACAGAGATTGAGAGACAAAGTTTGAATGAGATTGAGAGACAAAGTTTGAAAGAAATAGGAACAAAGTATGAAAGAAATTGAGACAAAGTTTGAAAGAGATTGAGAGACAAAGTTTGAAAGAGATTGAGAGACAAAGTTTGAAAGAAATTGGGAGACAAAGTTTGAAAGAGGTTGAGAGATAAATTTTGAAAGAAATTGAGAGACAATATGTGAAAGATGTGAGGCAGTTTTAAAAAGATTGAGAGATTGTTTCAAATGGATTGAAAGAGAGACAGAAAGAGAGAATTAGTTTAAGGGAAAGTGAAATTGTGAGAGAGAGGGTGGAGAGATAGAAAGGGTGTGAAATATAGTTATTGTGTTTGAGAAACATAGAATCTGAGAGAAGAGTACAGTTTCGAGGTGGAAAGAGATAGTTTTAGAGAAAGACGAGGGTTGAAACAGATGGAGAGACAAAGTTTGAAAGAAATTGAGGGACAGATTGTGAAAAAGATCGTGAAATTTTTGTAAATTGATTAAGAAACGGTTTCAAACGAATTGGAATATAGTTTAAAAGAGAGACATAAAATATATTTAGTTTAAAAAGTGAGAGAAAGTTTGAGAGACGAAAAGAAACAACAATGTAAAATATAGTGACAGAGACAGTTTGAGACGGGAAGAGACAAGAGTTTTAGAGAAAGGCAGGGATTGATACAGATGGAGGGACAACGTTTGAAAGATATTGAGAGACAGATTGTGAAAAAAAAATAGACAGAAAGTGAGAGAAAAGAGTGTGAGAGAGACAGCAAAAGCAGAAAAGGGGAAACCAATGGAAGATATGGTGACATTGTTTGAGAGACATATTTTAAGAGAGGGGCAGGATTTTAAAAGGAAAAGAGACAGTTCAAAGGAGATTGAGAGTTAGAGTATGAAATAGATTGAAAGTTTACTTTAAAAACATTGTGAGACGGAGTTTTATAGAGAAACAGAAAGGTGGAATTTGGGACAGGATAAAAGGAAGAGATACACCGCTTAAGAGATAGTGAGAGAGAAGAAGGAGATGGAAAAGGAAGGCTAATGGAAAAAGGTCACGTTGCTGTGATGAAAAGATGTGGGATGATGAAGAAAAGGGAGGACTAAAACAAAGGCGCCAGAGAAAGGACAGATTAATTGAAATCGTGAGAGGTAGCTTAAGTACCGAAAAATGAGACCTGCAATTCCAAATATGCTATAAGAAATATAGGGAATTAGTGAAACGAAAGAGAAAGTGGAAAAAACCGTTCGAGTAGTGGGCTGAAGGATAGAAATGGTTTGGGAGGGATATTAAAAGAAACCAATATTGACATAAGGGAGACTGTGCTTGAAAAACTATCTTTTTTATTTGAAAAACTGAAACAAAATTTGAAATGTCCCATTTTTGACAATATCCCTAATTTCTAACGGGTATCTACGTTTATGAAAAATATTGTTTTCTTTCACTTACAGCAACTGGTCTCGAAATCAGAGAATACTCCCTTGTCCTATCAAGAAACTGGAAATCTCATTGATATTTTGAACAATGTGAACGGCTCGTCCATTATACAGGACTTGGTGGAGAAACATGTGAGTTATATTTTCTTCTGACATATCGTGTCACTATCTATTAATCTTGATAATATATAAATATACACTCCAACTAACCTATTGATATATGATGCTTTGATTTTCTCTAAATATTGCTTGTCAGAGGAAAGAATTAGCCGAACTACAAACCGAACTGAACCGCAGAGTGCAAGCTTTGTGCGAGAGGCAGAGGAGCGTCGAACTGCTAGACAAGAAGATCGTAGATCTCGTCGACCAGCAAAAGTTCCTCAGTTCCGATCAGAGCGAGCAAGAACACCTGCTAAATCTAAAAGCTGAACTCTCCAAACGAACCGAAGAGGAAATGAAAGACATCGAATCGAGGAAACGGGGGTAAGTGTTTTTTTCAATAGGGTTCAGCTCTGGGTAAATAGGAAGCCGGGGGACTGAGAAAGTGGTTTTTTAGGTTGAGTTTGGATCTGAAACCGATACATTCCACTCCGAGTCCGTGCGAATTCAACTACGCCAACAGCAACGACAGTGCTGGGGAAGGGACCGGTACACTCAGCAGCGATACATACCATACAGCAGCCGACAGCTGTTCTCCCATCTACTGCGCTCCCAGGACAAAGGACAACTTGATGAGCGACAGCGGGGTTGAGCTGAGACGTCGGGACGACAGTGATTTGTCTAGCAACGACGATAAGGTAAAAAAAAATCTCTTTCAAACGGTGCTGACTCTCTTCCACTTCGTGTGTATATGTTTTACGTTTGTGCTTGTTTTGGGTATCGAGTAGGCTGTCAGCGATTCGCAGTCGACTAGTTCTGTGGAGAACCGTTCTCCGACTACAAAGAAGAACAAGAGGAAGGATCTCGAGAAGGTTCTGCGGAGGTTGTCGCAGAGAATGTCGCAGCAGAAGCAACTCATCATCCGCAATTCGGACGGAAATTGTCCGAATGATCAGTTGGAAAGCCAGATTGCGGTGAGTTAATGTCGTTTTGATGATTTGACTGATCAGACAATTCAGTTTGTTACTTGCTTGAAAAAATCGGGAAATGTTCCTCAATTTGGGTTATTACAGCAAATGCAAGTTTGAACAAATTAAAGTTGAGTTCAATTCATGAGTTTTTCAAATTCACTTCGAAAAATATTCAAATTGATGTTTCAAACGTTGGGTTTTGAGGGTTATAATTTTTAAAGGGATTTGTTTCTAATTCACGTATTGGCAACAGCGCCTATATCAAGTTGAAATAATTTACACGTACCTAGATATTCTACTTTGAAAAAGGAAAATTATCTTTATAAATTAACAATTAAGGCAAAATATAAATTATAGTTCAATACCACCTCCACAAGCCACATAAACAACAGTTGTTATTAGTATTAATCTTCTCAACCTTAATGTTGAAAAATCGAAATTTATTACTTTCACTCTTCTGAGCAACCATCAACCTGTCCAACAAAAAATTTAT
>WOGP01009662.1:0-10638 GCA_015342065.1 Leptinotarsa undecemlineata | reverse complement strand
GTGGCACAAGGTCACCCATTTGTTTTATATGGATTATTTTGGACTTTATGCTTCTGGAGAGAAGGATCCCCATCAGTCCTTGAGGGCGGTGGAAGATTACACGCATGTTATCGGTATGAAATTCGGGAAAGACAAATCTTCGGCACTCTTACGGTATTGACGAAACACCGGTGTTGCCCTACGCTCCGGGGGATATTGAATCCGTTGTGGGTAACGAAAAGTGCCTAATTTATTGGAGCTATTCGTTCCCCACCCTCAGGCTTATGCAAGTTAATAAGCCTGATGTAGTCATTCTCGACCACCAGAGCAAAACGATATTTGTCGTGGAGTTTTCAGCTTCTGGCGAGACGAATATCGTCAGAAGAGAGGAGGAAAACGGATAAAGTATCGAGATTTTCTTTTCGAATTCCCCAGACTCTATTCAGATCACTCGGCCAAGATGGTTGTCCTGATTATTGGATTCCTTGTTGGAATGATGCCCTGTCTACTCTCGAATCTTAAAATCATTCCGGCTTGCCGCACTAAAGCAGAACTCTCAGCCGGAGAGATGCATATGTATACACACATACATATGCACACAGATACAAATATTCCCCTATATACAAAAAACAAATACAATAGTTCACGATAATAAATAATATACTGATGAACATATTATCATACAAACAAATTTCGGATGTCAGATGCAAAGTAATGTGAAGAATATAGATGAATATAAAACTTTCTTAAAGAATATATAAATTTATTGTGGTGATATAAATAGTAGACAGTGACTCATGCTTTTAAAAAGTCAACAATCAACTACTTCTTCATATATAAAAATAAAATGAAACCGTCTTAATGTTTTGACCTACTCATCAACAACATTAGTGCAAATGATAAAAATTGTATTCAAGAAAACAATACCAGTTTTCATAATACCAGTGTCAATTTTTGTTTATCATCGTACGAAATAAAAGTATCCACAACTTTTCGTTATTGTATTTCTGTTCCCCCTGAAAATTATATTTCGAACAGTCTATGCTTTGCGTGTTACGTTACCTACCGCTAAGATAATATCTGATGTAATATAAGTAGTCGCCCTTCAATACACATTCTATTCAAAAAGCTATTAAGTTAATATGCTGCCGTTCAAATTCGCCTTCCTCTTTTCCTTAGCGGCATTTTGTGAAGCAAAACTGGAACCTCTGAATCTAGATACTTTCCAAACCAGGATTTCTCTGGGTATGTGTATCACCGAAGGTGTGAGAAATTACTTCACCTCCAGTTTCGGAACCATAAGCTACTCTTTACCTCTCACAGAAGTCAAAGATCCAAAATCATTTTACCTCCTCAACCAAATAGTCCTCAGAGTGATCGAAGAAACGGAGCGAGTAACAGTTCTAATAAAAAACCTCAAGACATACACAATCAACGTAAAAAGACTACACGACAAGACCAAGAACTACATCATACAAATTCGGGGACACGGAGAATTTTCTACGGTCATTGAAAAGCTCGAAAAACATCTATCTTGGAATCCGCATGCAAGATTCCTAGTGGTGTCTTCCACGATATTCCCGAACCCGGATGAGATTGCCGCAGAAATAACAGCGTCTCTGTGGAAATACAACGTTGTCAATGTTGCCATCTTGCTTCCTGAACCAGAAAATACAACGAAATTGAATGTTTATACCTGGGAACCCTACAGCAACAGTAGCTGCGGAGATAACTTTCAGGATACTCGAGTTACTGACAGCTGTTCTTTCGGAGTCATGGAAACCAATAACTCATGGTTCGAAAGTAAAATAAAAGGAGAGTTGTACAACTGCACAATCAAGGCTCGATATATAAAATGGCCTCCTTTTGTTACAACAGACGTTTCGAAGGGATTCCAGAAACCGAACTCTCTCTTGAACCAAGGAATCGATGTCAACCTACTCAACATGGTAGCAAGCACATTAAATTTGATCGTTTTGTATGAGTCTAGCAATGTATCGTTTTGGGGCGAAGCTTTCGTCAATAAAACGTTCACAGGAGATCTAAGCTTCCTTGATCGAAACGACGTTGATGTAGATATTTTGTTAGGAGGCTACACGAAGTCATACGCGAGATCAGTCTACTTCGATTGTAGTCGTTCGTATATTCAAGAGACTCTCGTTTGGTGTGTACCACACGAGCTGGTCACGCTGGGGCTGAAACCATTGATAGGTATTTTGAACGAACAGGTATGGATTGGAGTAATTTTGTTATACATTATTTTTACCTTGGGTATCTGGTATCTAAGTACCACTGACATGAATCAGGAGAGGACGGTATACAGTAGGCTGGGCGACACATCCTTGAATAATTTTTTGGTTCTACTTGGATTCTGTGCGAATACCCTACCAAAGTCAGGTATAGTGAGGTTCCTCATGGGCTTGCTGATTATTTTCAGTCTCCACCTGAACATACTTTATTCTAGCTACCTCACAAGTATCCTATCCAGCCACAACTTCAATGAGAAATACAACAGTGTAGAGCTCATATATAAATATAACCTCGACACATACTTTATCAGTAGTGAAGGTTTTTTCCAGTCTTACGGTAAGGAAGAAGATAATCTCGTTGGCGGCGTGCCTATCAATTTGATTTTACATAAATGGAAGGAATGTACCAACCTGGAAACTTGCACCGAAAACTTGCTAACATCGAAAAAAGCTGCTCTTTGCATTCCCAATCTGCATAAGCAATATCTTTTCAATAATGTGGAGAGTTTGGCCAACAGGAAAAGTTTAATATATTGTTTAAATGATCATGTAGTCACTTTTCCTATTATAATGATAATGAGAAAGGGTTTTCCGCTTTATGACGTGTTTCAAAGTATTATGAATCGAATAAGTAGTGCAGGTTTTATTGCGAAATGGGAGTATGACATTTTGAGGGACAAACATAAGTCGCATATCGACTTGGATGAAGGAACTATTAAATTCGTTAATTTACTTCCTATCTTCAATATTCTTCTAGTTGGATATATTTTTTCGACTGTAATACTCATTGTAGAAATCATTGCATCTAGAAAAAAAGTTGTTGGTTTACTTAATAAAAAGTGAGGTGAGCAAAAATACTTTGATTTATTTTCCCAAATATAAAAATACAGTATGTTTGAAGATAATTTGTCTGATTTACTAGCATTTCAAGCAATTTTCAGCAAAGGTTTTGAGATGATGGTAATTACAATGGTAGTCGCTCAAATGTGAAAGTATTCTAAAAGAAAACTGTTTTTTGAGAAGAAGGCAAGCCAGACAAACTGGCGCCGTTACCTAATAGGTAACGAAGCGGTTTAGTTATCCTGAAATAATTTCTTAAACATAAACATTGAATTACCCAAAAAACATTTTTCCGTTAAGTCTGTTCTCGAAAAACTCCTTAAGAAATCAGTGTATTTCACATATCTTTCACTTTTGACATGTCAACTAACGCTTTTAATGAAATGGATTGGCTCACTCCAAGGGGTTTATTCACCCTTCGAAGCTTGTATCCAAACAGTTGTACTACATTAGGGATGAACTATGATGAACAGGCCTTACTTACTATGATGTCTAACAGCATATACTTTGTGCCTGCCCCGCTGGGCACCAAATCAGGTTCTTTGAGTTCGGCAGATCCGTACTATCACTATTTGACCTGAAAGACCACTCACCATACAAACTAATCGGCTTTGTTAGGAAGCTGGGTTTATTTAGCCGAGGTGTGAGCCACAATAAACCCTAATGGGTTACGATGCAGGGTCCACTAGACCCACTCACTTTAGACCTACCTACCTACCTATCTATCTATCACTTTTAATGATAAATCAGCCAGTGTTACCAATGTCCCGGCGGGAAATACTACACATTTTGGGCGACTCATTGAAAAGTTTCAAATTCCTTTCAAATGTTACAATTAGCGACATAATCTGTTACAAAATATTTTCGAGCAGGAAAAACACTATGAAACTGAAACATATCATTCACAGGAAATTACACAACGTGGAGAAGCGTTAATATAAAATTTCGCTTACTTCTTGAAGTAAGAAAGAAAATAATTAGGCTCGAAATGAACTCTTCACAAAGATGATAAACAACGTATAAATGTTTTACATACTGTCATTATGACTTGAGCAGATTTCTGTCATTTGGTGACATAAAGTCGCAAGAAATGCTTGGTGTTTCCAACCTGAAACTTTGAAAAGTAAACCTTAAGGATGCTAGATTTCTATGTAAATGACATTTATACAATACTCTTTCATATATCAGGTTATGTAGCGTTTCTATGACTGATATCTGTTTCAATTCCACAACGAATGTTTGGAGAATAGACCGAATGGAAAAAGTATTTTTCGTGTAAATCAGTGTTTATATAAAAATTGTTGTTTCTTGTAATTCAATGTCCATATGAAAGTAGTTGTTGGGAGGGACTTTTTTCCAGTTTGTACCTGAAACGAACTATACGCCTACACATCTATGATTTTTTTTTCAACTTGTTTTCTTCCTCTCTTCGGAAGTTTCCCGCATTTTTTGTGTAAATATGGAAAAGTAGAAAGCCAAAAGGCTTTTTTCTTCGGAAACTAATCTCTCCTAAAAATAATGAAAATAAAAAACTCAACAATCAACTATGACAATCTCACAAACAGTGGAAAATCAGGAGAATAATTTTGAAACAAAGTACTGTGTCCATTATACATTATCAATTGCAGTAAAAATTTTATGTAACAGTTGATTTTTTGAGAGGTATAGGATTTGATTTTCAAAACAACATAGAAATCATCACACGGTAGCGCTCGCCATTCACAGTAACGTTCCGACCATTGTCGTCTTTAAAGAAGTACAGCCCGGTGATGCCACCAACCCATAATCCAAACCAAACAGTGACTTTTTCGTGATGCATCAGTAGCTCTTGCAATGCTTGTGGCTGGTATTCACTCCAGATGCGGCAATTTTGCTTGTTAATGTATCCATTCAACCAGAAATGAGCCGCGTCGCTGAACACAATTTTTCCATAAAAATGTGTATCTTTCTTCAACTTTGCCAGCGCCCATTCACCAAATGTTAGACGTTGTGGGAGGTCGTGTGGCTTCAATTCTTGCACCAGCTGTATTTTATAAGGTTTTACACCCAAATCCTTTTGCAAAATTTTCCACGTAGTGAAGTAACAGAGGCCCAATTGATGCGAACGGCGGCAAATCGACATTTCACAGTCATCTCGAACACTGACCGATACAGCCGTAATATTTTCTTCGGTCCTTACTCTACGTATGCGTGTTGTGTTTCTTAACCTTGTACATCCCACCTGATTTCTTTTAATTTTTTTTAAGAAAAACAATCAAAGAAGAGAAGCAAGAAAAAGAAGCAAGGTATGTAAGTCGTTATTTGTTATTATTTACCGTGTCATGCAAAATGGGATCCCATAAAAATTTGTTATTAGAGTAATATGAATATGAGTACACAATATAGTAATATGAAAAAGCTAAAATTTCACTTACATTGAACACTGTCAACCTCAATGGCAGACACGTGATGTTTCAGAATAAAAGACTTTCCTTACTGCCTCTTCAGCACCAATCTGAATAACATTACCATGCCACTGAAGATGACTGTCACAGTTGCAGTTGAAACGTTTAGAGATTATAAACGAAGAAAACCACGACCAAAACATTACATGAATGATTGCTTCCTAATTCTCTACAAATATTTTATGTTCTATGCAGGCGATATCAATTCACAGGTCTAAATGGTAATTTGGTGACTGTCAGTAGATTTGTCTGGTTATTATTGTACCACATCGATTATTGAAGACATTGAAAAATCATTATTGAATTGACAAGTTACTGAGTTCTTAAAGAGGGATTAGTACATGAGCATTTTATTAAAGTATATATAACAATGTATCTGTCAAAATTTCCTCCTCTTGAGAATATTTGGCCTCCAGTCGATAGGATGTGATTCCTCTGTAGCGTTGTCATCTTCTTTGTAAATTTTTATCGTCTTGTCAGCTTCTGTTGTTATCAATCGAGACCCTATAATGAACATCTTATTAATAACGTCCATGAACATGATTTCTAATCAGTCTTAGGCTAATTTAATGTTGATTACATACCTGAATTGTCGAAAATCATGGAAAATACTCCAGCCTCACTATCCATAGATCCAGGTTGTACTGGAGCTTGCAGCCTTTGGAAATTATACCCTGTTCGCCAGTCCCAGAAATGCAGTGTGCCGTTATCACCTCCAGAAACAAGAACGCCCTCTGGATTCACAGCAAGACAGTTGATGATGGCATTGTGGCCAGAAAGATTTTGAATGAATTTCCCATCAGGACACATCCACTGTTTTATGTTGTCGGGGGAACCAGATGCGAACATATTTCTGAAATAATATTCAATTATTTCACATGATTCATAGTTTAAAGACCAGCACTAATGTGCTGGTCTTTAAACTATAATTTTTTTTTACTTTTTATATTTTGCAGTTACAACAAAAATTCATCAAGATACAAAAATTGTATTTTATGATAAACAATGGATATTTCAAATATAAATTTGAAATATTTATCTCTCCCAACGTTTTTACACAGTAGGTATAGGAAACGCCTGCAGAAAATAGCCACTTCCTTAGCTAATACCACGACGGGCATTGGATTCCGTCGACAAGCATTCATGCTAGTTTCTTCCCAGAGAAAACTCTTGAATATGCTTATTGTTTATCCAGCAGGAGAACATCGATGAATTCAATTGAGTGATTACCTTTGGACCTTTCATAGGTGCTCCACTGCTAATATGAAGTCTTCATAAATAAAAGCAATCCATCAGTAGCCAATCGTTTCGTTTTCGTTAGTTTGTCAATTCATATCGGATGCACAATTAATGATGCATGTGTATTCTTTTGTTGACCCAACTATACCTCAATTTATATTCAGAAATTTGAAATGAACCAATCTTATATTTCAGGCTATTACCTATTACTCCAAACTATATACTAGTTAAAAAATACTCACAACGTAGGGTGGAAAACTAGATCTCTCACACTCTTCTTATGATTTGTCAAGGTACATATTGACTTTCCTGCAGCCAAATCCCACAATCTTATGGTGGAATCATGGGATCCAGTAATGACCTGAAAAGAAATCAATATTAAAAATAAAACCCTGAATAATTCATATTTCTAAGAATTGTTTAAAAAATCTACAAACATAAATTTCATCATCCATGATTTTCTATTTTTAACTCTGGAAACTAAGTATTTATGATAGACATTTTGTGTATTATTTTTGTTCTTCAAGAAATTGTGGTGCTCACAATACACAAATACTGTTTTCAGGTATAAATACTTGAAGTACGAATTATTTGCTGACCAAATCCAACTTCAAATATTGTTTCAAGTACAACTGTCTTCTATAAATCCGTTAAAAATTAGTTATTTTATCGCTATTTTAAGCAGCAAACCTTCGAATATGGGGGTTAGATATTATAGTCCAAGCAATTCCAGGGGCTGATCCTAAAGCTGTGACTGAAACTATTTCTCATTCACATTTAAAAAAATCAAGTTGGTGGGATGTAGAAAACACAGCCAATATAAGTAGAGTAAAATTATATTGCATGATTCATGATAATGATTACACAATTCTCAAACATTTTATTTTCTAGAGGCGTTTCGCTAACACCGTAGCTTCCTCGGTAGAAATGAATATAACACACTGGGCTACAGCTTGTTTGAAAGGTTTTTTATCAAGGTAATGAATTACATTCGGGTTGATTTGATTCCTCATTAATATTCTCTGTGATCATTGGTGTGTTAATGAATCTGTGGATCATACTGTGGTGAGCTGCTAATTTATATTGCTGTTAGTGATTAGAATAATTGTTAATAGTTGTGTCTGTAATTGAGAGGTTCAAAAAATATATCATTGGTTTCTAGTTCTATTGTGAATTAGATGTTCCCATGAATAGAGTTGATGTATTAGAACTATAATTGTCTATGCGTTCCAGTGAAACAAGCTATCACATCGTTAACATACCTATACCAATAAATATATTTTTGGAATATTGCATGCTGTTGCACAGTCTTTTCAAAGTTGTCCATGAAGTCTAGTCTAAAAAATTATAATTTTGCGAAAAATATTCTTTGAAAGAGTACTTCTGTACTTTTTCAGACAATTCAGAATTGAATCAGCATAACTACGTTTACAATAATACTATTTCTACTTGTTTGCAAGTACTTCTTTTTATTATATATACTTTGTACCTGACACAAAATGAAATGTACTTGACTCAGCTATAGACAGACAGCATATGTATAAAAACAGTTTCTCAAAAATATTAATACTTACTTGTGGGTCTGAAGACTGTGCCAGAACAGTAGATACTGTATGAGTATGACCTGTCAAGGTATGAACATTAGCCTTTGTCCTCATATCCCAAACCCTTGCCGTAGAGTCGCGTCCAGCTGTAAGAACCACATCAATTGTTGGGTGAAGTGCCAAAGAGTATACAGCTGATAAATGCCCATGATATGAACGGATAACCTTATTGTATTCCAAATCCCAGCACTTCACTTGGCGATCTTCTCCACAACTGAAGAGGTAAGGGTGGCGAGCACTCACAGCTAAACCTCTTACAGTACTAACATGCCCTGTCAGAGATACTTTAAGTTGTCCACTCGCGAGATCCCATATTTTTATTATCCTATCTGCAGCACCAGTAGCGAACCACTGTATCATAAATAGATCAATTATCATTTCTTTGAAGAAACATTTATTTAAAAATTTCTTCATAACAAAATAAATCCAGATAAATAAGGAATATGTGAATCGTTACTGCATAATACAAATGGTGAAATTTCAGTATCTGGTATTTTTGTAAAAACATTCAACAAATGTTCATTGCCAAAATAGGTCTACTGGCATAAGGACATTTCTGAAAATAAATGATTAAAATAAATTACAATTAAAATTTGTTTTACCCCATTTTATGAAGTACTTACATTCGAAAAAATTTCGAATTGAAAAGTCAAATTTTGAAACAGAAATGAATAGTTTATCAGCAAATAAATTGAGGAAATAAATTGATGGATGTAGCCGTTACTACGTGGTAGGAGATCAAAATGAAAATAGAAATGAAAATTTCTATGTTTTTTACCACTTTTATAATATAATATAATAAATAATATAAATAAATATATAATATAATAATATATAATATAATAATAATAAAATAATAATGTAATATAAATAAAAAATATAATAAAAGTGGTAAAATACATGGAAATTTTCATTTCTATTTTCAAACTGAGGAAATATACAAGTTACTGACTACCGAGATATTGTATGCTGTTTGGGTTTTATTACGCTTGTATAGATTTCCTATTGACCTGCATTTATTTTTCAGAACTTGGAAGCTCAAGTTACTTCAAAAAAATAAGACCAATTGAATTTTTATGTATGTGCATACATAATTGAAATCTAAAATGATTGACTTACTTCATTTCCTGGTTCTACTGCAACACACCTTACCCAACCTAAATGTCCTGATATCACCCTATACAATTTCCAAGGAGCATGCCACTTAGGTTTTGGCATAGTAGGTGCTTTCTTCATCATATTGGCCACCTGATTCACATTATTTGCTTGTGGCGTCCTTGTCATAAGATTAGTATCTGAATAAGGTACGACAGCAGTCTCATTTGATATGGTAGACTCAACTTCAGAGGTACCAGGAGGCGGAGGATTGGGCCCCGCTTCTGACTCACGGAGGTGCTTCATAGCCTGCATTTTCTTTACATCGTCGAAAACCATTCCATAACAATCACGAGCCTTAACTTGTCTTCTTACTCTTTCCCTGCAATATTGAAAATTTTCTATAAGCTATTGAAGAAAATCAATTGAGAGTTGGAATTTTTTTGTAAAATGAAGCTGAACTTACGCTTCTTCATCTACTGTTGGTAAAGTGCCCTGGTTGGATAAGAACATATCATGAGACCTCTTCAAGGATCTGAATACAAGTGTATGAACGGAATGTTTTTGTACATCTTCTGTCATTGTGTTTTTCGTACTCATTATGTTCAATAATTATCTACAAATAAATATAACTTGTGCAATTGAAACAAACAGTTCAATTTCAAAAACTTGAGATAACCTCACACTACACAGAAAAGTAAACAACACAAATGACAACAACTACACTCTACACTGACAAGAAAAATACGTTAAATTATTACGGTTCATGATTACCAACCTAGATTTCTCAGATGTAATCTGTCATCTTAAATAATCAGAATATAAAGCTATTTGATGACACTCTGCAGTTCAATGCTGTTCAATGCATTACATTTTCATTCAGGAAAGGCACGCGCCCCAGGCGCCAGAAACATAATCAAAATTAGTAACGGCTTCATAACGAAAAACATAAATTTTAATTACATCAGTTCGGACTTCCATTGTCTAATATAATATAAATTGATTTGAAATCCCTGAAAAAAATAAAATACAAAGATTAAACGAAAAAACAATTTTACTAAACACAAAAAACTTAAATTAAAAGGAATTAACATACAAGCTACAAACAAAAAATAAAAAATTTAAATTTTATTGAAATCTGAAAAATAAGAAGAAGAGTTTTTTTGACTATTGACATATGAGAGGCTT
>WOGP01009661.1:0-10638 GCA_015342065.1 Leptinotarsa undecemlineata | reverse complement strand
CGTTAATCCTTAGCTCGCACAAGTTTCGACTTCTGAGGGTTGTCGTTCGTAGGGGTGCGGCAGCTGGTTAACGGAAAAACAAATTTTAAAACAGATTTTTTTTTAAACACATTTACTACTGATCTACGGACTATTTTGGTATAAAACTGTTTTTAGGATGAGTATTACGGTATGATCTAAAAACAAACTATATCGTGGAACGTCATACCTACTTTTAAAGTGAGCGCCAAAATTAGTAAGCACTAAAATATTCAATTCATTTCTTGAATAGGAAGTTGTTTACTACCACAAGTGAAACTGGGTGAAAAATAACTTTTTGAATGATATTTACGTTAGTACGTATACACCTGAAAAAAATAACCATTGGGAGTTCGACTTGTAATTAGGAACTAAGTCGAAACGTTGAATGAGTTGCTCTTATCATTGTGGTCTGAAGATTCATTTATTGTCCTTTTTTCATGCATATATTTTGCAATTTGAATGCAACCATATGAATAATATTCGAACAACTATTCCAGATATTCATACTATTGGAAATATGTAGATAGTACAGCATTTGAATGGGAAAAAATCAATATATCATTAAAAAAAATATTATACCAAAAGGCAATGTTTGTCTTGATTTTAAATTTTAAATTTCAACTGCCACTTCTCAAATAAACTTTTGAATTGGTTTCACATTGTTCATACATAGGCAAGCTCACTATAATTCAATTCTTGAATGTTGAAATTGACTGAAAAATGTTAAAGCTATTTACGGTAGATACTGATATTATTTTCACAATCTATCAAACGTGAATTTGTTGATTCGTCACATTTATGACCTGATATGATGTACCTTTCAATAATTAAGAAGGTTAGAACCAATGAGTATTAGTACAAATTTTATTTATACAAGGAAGTAAATGAAAAGCAGAACTCACCTCATATATTTCACTATTTTAATTAACACGCTTTTATTAGCTTCTCTTCTATGTACTTATGTATGCATGTATGTATGTTTGTTTGTAACTCTCAAGCTGACAGAATTATCGCCATTATTACTTGATATATTCGCGGGTAGATGGCGCTGTACGTATCCTCCTTGATATAATTTGAACTCAGTTTACATGTATGTCTGTATGTATGTACGAAAAATACTAGTATTATTGTCAAAAAAGCGTGGGCGCTTTGTGTAATTTTTTGTTATATCAAGCGCCCGTCTCTTCACAATAATACTGGTATTTTTTGTTCGTTAGCATTTTCACCGCAACCCGCAAGGGTTTATTGTGGCTCACACCTATTCACACTCGACCTAATAAACCCAGCTTCCTAACGAAGCCGATTAGTTTGTATGTTGAGTGGTCTTTCGTATCAGATGGTAATAGTACGGCTCTGCCGAAATATAAGAACCTGATTCGGTCCCCAGCGGGGCACGCACAATGTATATACTCTGATGTTTCATCATTTTCCAATGATGTAGATTTACCTTGGCAAAACCTCTATTCCTTCTATTCACTGCATCAATGAATTTAGGACAATTTCCACGTTCGTGGGTGTATCTCGTTCATCCAGCAGCATTACCATGCTGGAATTATTCGAGTAGAGCACCTACAGACTGTTTTCGAGATATTAGCTCTCATCAGTGCAGGAAATAAAACATCATATGTACTAATACTCTAACAGAGAGCAAATCGTGTCTGAAATACCTAATACTCTGGTAAATGCCTGCCGGAAAAAGTTATATCCCACAAACTGATAATCCGACAGCTGTGACATTTGTTCACGTGCCTATTGAAGGATATGAATTTAATACTTGTAAATTTTACTACTATACTAGGAATTTTCAGCCCAGAAATAAAAACTAATTAATGATGTTTATTGTGAAATTATCACTTTGAAGAGTTTTACAAAAACCGCGACATGTGTTGTGCTATACAATAGCTTCCTCAAGCGTGACTAAAATTTGGTTCTAAATTACAACTATTTTATACTCTAACATATAACATACTTGTATACCCACTTTCTAATGAATTATTCTACCTGAAAGGTAAGACATTAATTCATTAACTATATGAATAAATTTTTAGAAAGTACCGTAAATATACTTAACCATTTTAACCTGAAAATAAACAGATTCAATAATGGCGAATCATTCAATTAAGTTTATTCGTTCATAAGATATTGAGAGTGTTCGAATTTGTTTATTTGTACTCTCCAACAGGTTGAATTTCAAACCGATCTTCTGGAAATAGAGCAGTTTGAACTCATGTCTCTCTGTCATTAAATGAGTGGCATATATGGAATTTATTTTTCCATTCTGAAAACTATTTTTGTATTCCTTTATACGGGCTTTGAGCGTTCTTTATGTTTGATTCATATGAAACATTATACACTCCAGATTTTTCTGCTACTTGCAACTTGCCTAAACTACCTACAAAATTTTCTGGAAAATGTACATGTTTTCCTTATGTCAAACAGAAATGTATATTGAAAAATATATGTCAAAAGTTCATATAAAACAAGATAGTATTTTCCGGTTGGACTTGAAAAAATAACCAGTTGATAAATTGAATGAAGCATATATCATTGAAATTTTGATCTATTGTATTTACCTTCCCCAAGTAGAATAATTGGGAAAAGTGAAATTCCCGAAAGTGGAGCATTTTTATACAGTAGTAATGATACTGTATGCATAATAAACAATTTCAATTGTTACTTGTAATTTCTTATTACAGTCAGTGCGGTCCTGAATATGTAATTATGAATGCAAATGAAAAATCCTGAAATACATCGATTTTTATATGAAAATACACTGTATATTCCTCATGCACTATCATTTAATATTATTACTACTATTATCTCTATAATATTTTTTAGCACTTGTATTCAGTGAGTCTTTGTAGTGCACCCGTTAGTGTAACTTTTTATCGTTCGCAAAATCCAGGATTCGAAAATAGATATAAGATATTTCTTTGTTTGTTATTCCAATTACTTCAGGCGAATAGAAATATGTCGATGAAAGTGGAGATGGTCATAGCAGCAGGTTTAAATTTCAGTTCAGAATAGAGAGGCCACCAATACAAAAATCCAGCCAATAACAATCAGGTCAAATATATTTATAGATGTCTCGCTTTCGTAATTCTCGTTTCAGTTGTTGTTTTTTCAGATACATAAAGTTTTGTTTATTCCGAACCGTTTTAATTTTCATTTACAATTGAACCGAATAATTTACAGAGCTTTATTTTTATCTGTCAGCCTTCAGATCAATTTCATTGCCAAGTCTGATTTTTTTTAATAATAATATGAAGAAAAACAGAAGCGATGGTAAAAATAAATCACAGATTTTCAATTTGCTAACACACCCACACATAACACATTTCAAAGCGTTTTAAGTGAGCGATGTTCATAAGGTTCAAGTCTCAGTAGATATCTATGTAAATAAATTCAATATCAACATATTGATACGCCTCGTTTTTTATAAAGTGGAATTTTCATGAATTTTCTAAAAAAAATTAAAAACTTGAAAACTAATTACAAAGGAAATATATTTCATTGTTTTATGAGTAACAGATTATTCCACGGAATGTTTTTACTATCCAAACAAAGGATACTTTTTTCATTTTTTTTGCATATGATTGTAAAAGCATACCACAATTCAACACTGAAAAAATCAAATATTTCAAAGTTTTCTCTGTCAGACGATTCTCTGCATTTATACAACTTTTTGTAATTTCTAGGATGATAAAAATAATGTGGAATATTTCCTGATTATATGAAACTGGGGAAAATTAATTAATCAACAATACAAAGAAAATCTGAAAATACATTTGAATAATTAAAAACTTAAAAAGATAATACGAGTGTATATTATGGAAGTAGTAGTTTCTCACAGTAAGAAACTACTTGTAATTGTCCTTGAATATTCACGAAGAAACAATCAAAATAATGTGTTATATTATTCCTTTGTGGAGTTATCTGTTGAAATCTGTTAAAATTTGTTTTTCCGTTAACCAGCTGTCCCTCCCCTACCAACAACTCGAAACAACAACAAAGTCGAAACTTCTGCGAGGTGAGGACTAATGAGGTCTTGCATTCTAACGTGTTTGACGTTCTACATTCTAACGGGTTGGACGATAGGAAGTGAAAATCGATCGTTCGGCATTGCTGTTCGAACCACTGGTTCACACAGCGGTCGATTGAGTGAGTGGTGCTAATCACCCACGTCACCCAATCCACCAGGTTACCGTAGTAGCCTGGTGGATTGAATTGTATCACTTGAATCACTTTTCCCAATATTCAAATAAAATCAATCTAATTTATCATATTCTTCTTGACAGAATGTATTTGGGAGAGCGGAATATTTCGAGATTTTTTTTCGAAATATTCTTTTTCTTATAGGTACGTATCTCTCCCCGTGTCTTCAGATACGATTTGATCTCTATTAGAGTATTGGTACATGGGATGTTTCTTCCCAGATTAGAGCTTTGTTTACGAGATGGAGTTATTACTGGTTAACAATAATAATAAAGGGCTAACAACCCGGTGGATCCGAAACTTGGTTTCTAGTAATCGAGGAAGGAGCTTCCACAATGGAACCGCTTGTAGGGGTCAGAGGCAAGGTGGTAGGGCCCATAACGATGATTTGCCTACCGATGACAACTCTGGCAATGACAACGGACGCTTTGGGTGGACGCATGAGCTAAGAGATAGCTATATGCATTGCTACGAGAGTAGTGAGCCCCAGCGAAGAGGGTACATGGCGATGTTGCATGCTCTGTAGTGTGTAACACATCCGGAGCATGCCGCCTTTTCCGCTCAAAATCTTGAGGATTACGTATCCTATCTTCAGCGACAGGGCTACATAGCTCCTTCCCAACCAGGTTGGGAAGGAGCTAACGAATGGAAAAAAGTGACATTTTCACCATCCGTTGGCACGGCTGAAGAGGAGACTTGTATGATGCCACCAACGGAGTCAATCAGAACACGCCCCTGAAGCTACAAGAACTGGATAACAAAACTGGTTTGTTCGGATGCGGAGGTTCATAGTATTCTAACAGAAGAGGCTGACATCTGGCAAATCAACACCGCCGTGTATAGCGTCGTCCAATCGTTTTCTAAATGGGAGAGACGAAATCTCGGCCTTTCGGTTCGGAAGATGGAACGACGTGTACTCAAGATGAAGGCTGAGATCACGCCGGCGAGACAACAAGCATCTCGTATCCAATGTGTGATGGATTACAGGGTGACCAACAGGCCTTTTATGTCCGCAGTGCGGCAAATAGCCGCCAAACTACGACGTATCCATCAGACTTTAAGTCAAGGCGTGCTGCTATGAATACTGGTGGCTTATCAGAGGTCACTAGTGAGGCGAACGAGAAGTATCGCGGAAAATCTTGGGTTCCGCGAGAAATCTTTTCGCTTATTCCAAGAGCCTCCACGTGATGTGGATAATTCGCCGACCGCTGATCAGGTGGAACCCTTCTGGAAGGACATCTATAAACACCCGCAGCCACTCATCTTAGACACCCCAGCCCTAGCGCAGTTCAAAGCTTTCAACAGAAAACATTGACTGACTGAGCTCAATGAACTGCGCAACCCGATAACCCCGGACGGAGAGCAGCCGATTCTGGATTGGTTTGTCAAGGGACGGACCGTTCTCATCCCCAAAAGCGGAGATTTGTCGATTCCTAAGAATTACAGACAAATAACATGCTTGAATTCGTATTATGAGTTGTTTACAAGCATTTTATACACACGAATACTCACCACAGTTGACCTAGTGTTCAAACGGATATTTGATCAGAGAGGGTCGAAGAGAGGAGTCGCTGGATGTAAAGAAAACCTTCTCATCGATAGATATGTAACGCAGGACCCGATACAATATAAGCGTAACCTTTCTATGGCCTGGATCGATTACCGTAAGGTATTTGATACAATATCGCATGAGCTCATCTTACATCTGCTCAGAGGACTTGCGGTACCCGACAAAATAGTGAGATGCATTGAACAACTGATACCACTCTGGCGAGCCCGCTTCACCATAACATCTGGTCAAGCCAGAGTCCAAACATGGTGGTCACTTTCTCTTCTTTCAGTCCCATCTTCATCTCACTATTGCAATTATTCGTTGCGCTCAGAAATTCTCGAGGGTATAACTGTGCCCCCCCCCCGAAACCGGATGCACAAGGTCACCTATTTGTTATATATGAATGATCTTAAACTTCATGCCTCTGGAGAGAAGGATCTCCATCAATCCTTGAGGGTGGTGGAAGAGTACACGAATGCTATGCTATCGGTATGAAATTCGGGATTGACCAATGTGCAATGGTCCATCTCAAAAGAGGAGGATGCGGATACTAGGGAGAGGCTGTGCAGCTCGTAGATGGAAGCATCCTACACCATTTGGATGCCGGAGGGACGTATACTTACTTCGGGGTGGAGAAACACCACTCACGAGAGGTAACAGCAGTGAAGAACTTTCTCTGCGACAAGTATCAGCACAAACTTCGACAGATCTGGTCATCGGAACTATAGGGGAAAAACAAAGTTGCTGCAACAAATATGCTTGCCATTCTAATTTTACTGTACTTGTTTGGAGTAGTGAAGTGGACTCGGGAGGAGCTGTATGAACTCGACGTAGAGACCCGAAAAATGATGCATCTCTATAGGAGTTTGCAAATCGTCCGTTCCATGGTTGTACTTTCCCCAATAAAAGAGGGGCCGTGGACTTTTGAGTTTGGAGTGTCTACATGACAGAATTGTACTGGATATAGCCCGTAAAATCGTTAGGAGTTCGAATCCCCTTCTCTGTATGGTCAGTGACCATAAGAGATCAGGAATTGGAGCATTTCTCTTTAGGGCAGGTGATGAACTCGGTTTAGTTTTTGACACTGAACTGGATGACCACAAGTCTGTCACCGAGTTGGAAGCCGTACAACAAAAAGCTCACTTCTGCGGAAACACAAAGATAAGCCAATGCAGGTCGAGTGGGCTGAAGTTGGAAACTGAAGGGTTCATCATGGCTTGCCAGGATGGTGTTTTCAACACCTTAGTCTACCGCAGTCGCGTGATGGGTATAGAGGTTATAGATTTTTTGAATAATATCGTTTTTCGATAAATGTTTTCCAATTTGGTTTTCAATGTTAATCTCCAAAATTTTTTTTGAAATGGGAAGTGTACTAATTGGTATGATATATGTTTGAAGGTGATTGACAATGTTTCATGATGAGAATTTCATTAGTTCGGATTTCTATTGTTTGACATCATATAAAATGATTCAAATCATGACTCAAATCACTTTATATAATATCAGACAATGAAAGTCCGAAATAATGAAATTGGTCTGATATCATTTAAGCTGCTAGGATTTGAATTCATGGAAAAACATAATTTTTCAGACGGTAATTTATAAGATATGTAATGTGTTGTTCTTCTTTTCAATTTTTTTATATTAAATATTTCTGTCTCATTGACTTGTTCAAAATCCAAAGAGGAAAATATTGAATATTTCAGCTTATTTTCATAATATTTAATAATATCCTCATCAGGTTCGAGATATGTAATGTGTTGCTCTTCTTTTCAATTTTTTTTATATTAAATATTTCTTCTCATTGACTTGTTCAAAATCCAAAGAGGAAAATATTGAATATTTCAGCTTATTTTCATAATATTTATTAATATCCTCATCAGGTTCGAGATTAGGAATATTGTTAATGAAATGATTGTTTATAGTATCAGTATCATTCAAGTATTTCGGTAAACACGTATTATTTTGTCCAAAGGTCATCAAATGTTTAAGAGTGGGCCAAATTTTATTTGTCTGGGAGGTACTCAATTTATTTGAAAAATAAGCCTTTTTATCTCTTTTTACAGCTAAGGTCTCCATATTCCTCATTTGTTTGTAATGATTGAAATCAGTTATTTTCCAGTTTTTTTGAACAACTGTTGTGCCTTATCTCTATCCTCCATCATGAGTTTAGTTTGTATCTGTAAGCCAAGAAGCATAGGGTTTGATGATTCTGGAACTCTAGTATATAATAATGCAAGGTAAGGTAATGCAGAGAGGTAAGGTAAGGTTAGACGTTCACGAAACAGTAAAATATATTATTATAGAAGTGATTATAGATTTTGGTAATTTTTGGGTTGGCAGGAATGCATAAACCAATATTGCCATGTCATTTCCATAATCTTGACAGCAGCAATCATCCATATGAAATAAATAATAACTTTCATTTCTTGAAAATTATAGAAGACGCATATTTATTATCATCAATAGAACAATTCACAATAATTCATGATGAAAAAAAAATTTAAAACAAAAATAATGAAGAAGAAGGCATGGAAGGTGATTGCCAAAATAGTAGAGCTACCGGAGGAGCAATGTCAAAGGCGATATAATACCAAATATACCAGATATACCAAAGAAAAAAAGAAGTGGCTCAGTGCGGAGACTATGGTACCGAAGCAACTGATAGGAGAGAATGGCCTTTAATCAGGGCCATGATATTTTTCGATGACCACATACAACCCAGAAGAATGTAGGTATATGTATATTGAATACTGTTCAAAATTGTGATTTTGAAGTTTTTTTTTTGTATACCCGAAAGTAATGTACCCAATACAGGCAGTAGTTCGCAGATAAACTGTGCATCGAGTAGCAGAAGTGTAATTGAAAACGACGAAACAATTCGAGATCCACTCCCCATCATTGTTGATTCCCATGCTAGTGAAGAACAAGAAAATGAAGGCTCTCGGTTAGAAGTTGAAGTGATAGAAAATTCCGAAATTCCGAAGGTGTAAAGCCACGCAAATCTTTCAAAAACACGTATTCAAATATTGAAAAAAGAAAATAGGAAGAAGATATTGTGGAAGCTGTCACAAAAATTACTAATTCAATTACTACCCAGCCAAATAAACAACTTATAAATTACTCCTTATCTGACTAGGTTTTCAACTAAGTTTTGTTACAAATTTTCTATGATACGCAATTTTCGGTTTCTCATGCTGTTTTATCTTTTTTCTGATATGGAATATTTCAAGTTTTAAATGACAGATAATTTTTTTTTCTTTCGTGTAATTCAATATTTATATGAAAGTAGCTGTTTCAGGAGGACTTTCTTTCAGTTTGTGTCTGAAAGTTACTTCTTTGCATGATCTACACATCCATGTATAGAGTTACTTATTTGCAAATTGATCACTTCCTTCCTTTCTTTGAAAGATTCCCTTATCCTTTTTTTGTATCAAGATGGAGTAGTAGAAAGCCAATAACTTTCTTTCCCAAAAATCAATACTAACTTCCCGAATACTAACTTCAATTTTCACACCAGTTCATGAAACAGGAAACAAACAAACGTTATGTGTGCTCCTTCTAAACTATTTGAACAGATAATCCATACTAAATTGTACGGCTATGTAGAAGGTGCCTCAGTTGAGCAACACCACGGGTTTATGTCCAACAGATCTATCAACACAAATTTGATATTATATGCCAACGAAACAAATATCTCCTAAGTAGTATTTTGCTGCAAAAGTTAAATCGATTTGGACTCTCCGACAATGTCATGAATCTTTTTAGGAGCTATCTTCAGTATCAATATTTTGTGGTTAAGCATGATGGAAATATCTCAGGCAAATTCTATGCTTCTTCATGGCTACCCCAAAGTTCAAACTTGGCGTCCTTGTTCTTTTTGTCATTTAATAATGACTTACCAGATTATATCGAGTACTCCAGATGTCTGCTTTTGCCTATGATGTAAATATTTTCAAACAGGTGAATCAGTCACGAGATTGCTCCGCTCTACAGAAAGATTTGAATAGTTTTTTGGTTTGGAGTGTTCGATGTAAGTTAGATTTTACCTAAAAAAACGCCAAGTTATGAGAATTACCGCATGAACAAAGAATCGCTAAAAAGACTGCATGAAAGCAAAGAGTCAAGAATTAACTATGATTGCAAATTACAATTTAAAAAACATATTGAACATATGAGAAATAGCGCAAATCGAGCTTTTAAATTAATTTTCAGACATACTTCTATTTTTAGTAATATAGATTCCATAAAAGTACTATGTTTCACGCTAGTGAGATCTAAACTCGAATACGGTTCTGTAATTTGGATAGGAGAATACCAAACAACCCTACAGGAACTAGAAAAATAGAGAACAAATTTCTAAGCTGCCTATATTATAAAAATATGATAATAAATCCGATTACAACAGCATTAGAACATCACAATTGAGAACTCAATTTGATATACTTACCCTCCTTAGACTCTAGGCGAAAAATCTGTGCACTAATTTTTATATATAAAATTATTAATAACAATATGAATTCCGCAAAATTATTGCCTTTATTAGTAATTATGTACCTCCCAGACCTACACGTACTATCCTTTAGTTCAAGACTCCCTTCGTGACTGTTACTACCACATCCCTCCTTTTAATCATGCTCTCTCTGGCCAACGACATCAATTGCTTGCAAGATATTAATTGGAATATGTCTCTCACAAAATTTAGATCTTCAATCCGTAGATATGTATATGTATATCAGTTTAGCAATTAGTTTTTCTGTTATTTCTTATTTTATTTTTGTTGTTGCGAGTTGTAATAAGTATATACTGCTCGTTGTTAGATAATAATACAACCCCATATTATATTGTTT
>WOGP01009660.1:0-10639 GCA_015342065.1 Leptinotarsa undecemlineata | reverse complement strand
GTGTTTAGTAAAATTGTTATTTTCGTTTAATCTTTTTATTTTTTTCAGGGATTTCAAATCAATTTATATTATATTAGACAATAGAAATCCGAACTGATGTAATTCAACATAGCTGTTCAAAGCAGCTTTAGTCATCTCCTCATGGTGCAAACTTGGTTAGCGAACCGCCCGTTGAGAGAAAGCATTTATGTTCTGGTGAGGAAAAAGTGTTTTTTAGTAGAAACTTATTCATGTTTCGTGAGTCGAAGCTCCCCCACCGAACAAAAATCCTGGGAATCATAAAATAAAAATTAATAAAGGTATACTGAATGATGGAAATTTTAGGTAACCGCAAAGAAGAAAACTTTTTTCAGGTGATGATGAGGAAACCAAGGACGAACTTCGACCAGGACTAACACAATTAATATTCAAATTTAGTTCGGAAGTCAGAGATCCAGCAACTTCACCAACTGAGACGTATACTGCATAATAGCTATTTCATGGCTTTTGTTTATAGTGGAGTAGTTGAGAAGTCGGTCGGTTGTAATAAAACCTCGCCTCGATTGTATGTAATATGTTTATACAATCCACGACTTAGTATTCGGGGGATGAATGAAACAAATTCACGTAATTTATTCTTGCTGACTTTCAGTATTGTTTGTAGCTTCTCGGGTATTTGCTACCCATTTCTTGTTCACTGCAATTAGTGAGACACAGAATTTCCAAGATAAATTATTCAGAGAGCTGGTTTGACACATCACTGCTCCACTATTATCATTAAAATTCGTTTAGTCACGATAGAGTACATTCATGTTTTCTATTTAGAGTACAATCCGCAATTTCGAAAGGAAATAAAGTTATTTGGGGAGTAAAGAAATATTTACGAGATGAATAAAAGAGTCACGACTAGCAATCTGCTACTGCTTCAAGGAACTAATAATAACACTCTTGACTACAAAGAATTGTGCGGATCCTATTTCTTACTGAAACTAAAAGGCTTAGACTTCCACTTCGAAAAGAGTGAAGTAGAGGTTAATCTTACCAGATGAAAAATTCTCGACTACATTCAGCAAACATTGAACAAAGGGTATAAGTCAACAAAATATTCTGGAGATATCCAAAAAAATATGGTCAAGCATGGTGACATTATTACCAAATGCTATCAATGGAAATCAAGAAACATTTCGATGAAGAAATGAAACCATACGAATATCAGAACAAGCCAACCAAACTTGATGAATTTCAAAAATCACCACTATTCGAAGCTAAACAATCTTCTAAAGGACGTCAGTATTCAAATAAGGAGACACATAAACAGACATACCTAGCATAGAGAGCATCTACAACCGAGAAAGTGAAGAAAGTTAAAACAACGTGCGACCTTCCTCTTTAGGTAAGGAAAACCTATCCCACATGTCTGCATTACGCGTAATGGATCCAATCCATCATCACTTACAAACTTGTGATGCACTGTTCGGAACCTTCGGTGTAGTAATCAATATTACTGGATTTTTTTCTTTCTCTTTTTCAAACGGTTATTTTAACACATCGACACGTATTTCAAGGAAAAATAATCTTCCTCTTGAATATGATCATTTGGTGATCGAAACACGCGTCGTGGTGTTAAAATAACGGTTTAGTGTTGGGAAAAAACTCCAGTAATATTCATCACTTTCAAAAATGGTGCTACACACCAATTGATTGATTGAGAAAACCATAGACATACGATATCCACTCATCAGTTTTGACGTCGAAACCCTGTACACCAACGTACTTGAGATCACCTAGAGGTAAATATCTGTGAAAAAAGATCTGGAAGGCAGAAAATAAGGAGTAGGAGGTGAGGTGGAAGAAGTTTTTCACATTAAACGGTGAGTTAGTATCCTACCGGTCAGTGCCAATACATACAAGGATTGGTTAAACGCAATAACCAATAAAGTAGCTTGCAAAAAGTGCTGAGTCTACTCTACTATACGTTTATGTCACATTCATAGTAAGAAACCATGGAGATACAAAAATGCGCACTTTTCTGTATCATCTGAATAGCGTGAAACCGTCCATAATATCCTCAATGAAAATGAAATTAGTTGTCAATTTCAATATGAAACAAGGCATCTGCATAATCTAACCTAATCTAACCTAACGTAACTCATATGGAATACTACTTGGATTGTTAATCCATGATGAAGAAGAACACAACGAAGTGGCCAAAAAACGACAAAAGACATACAAAAAGGAAAGTGGTCAAACTTTATTTATGCAAACTCGGCAAAAACTTTAAAAATATTGTACATTCTTCATTCACATCAGACAATGTTTTAGGAATTCCAAGAATTGTAACTGTTGTTCAAATTGGTACTGCTAATAATATCGATTCATATGATCAAAAAACCTCAGAAATAAGTTACTCATAATCCCTGATCATTCAATGATCCTTCAAGATCCCGTTCCTAACTTGTGATCACGGCTAGATATCAAGGTTGGACTGAAGTAACATGAAATGGTGTCATTTTAAGTACTGTTTGATGAAAATCTCAATTTTTTGACTTCACTTATTGTCGAGATGGCGTTGTCTTTTTTTTTTCATCGAACTTCTTTTGATGAATCTTTCAATTCACTACACAACACTTGTTCATTTTTGGAAATAAAATGAGCCGTTTATGAGTCTACTTCAAACTGTAATATTCCAGTGAATACCCAATCATTCAATCTAATCAAAAAAGCGTCATTTGAATCAGTTTACTTTCGCCCACGTAACACAAGGCGACTAATTCTGTTAACATAAAAATTGGTTACTCGTGTTCGAGGGAGTTGACGAAGGTCTTTCTTGCCTGGTCCTGTTTGGCAAATGTTCTACCGGTAATACATTAATTTATCGAAGTAGATGAAAAAATGGTAGTTGGTCGGCGAAAGGTCTGGAGAGTATGGTGGGTAAGGCAGAACTTCGACGCTCAATTCGTTCAATTTTCGGATTTTCATTTGTGACGGACAGAAGTTATTGTAGGGCAGGTTTAGACCTCTTGAGTAGAGCCGGCTAGTTTTTATACAATTTCCGGTATATTTCGTCAATTTAGGGACTCTGCTATGATGATTTGGCCCGGTTGTATACATTTACACCAGCCGGTGACCACCATACATGGTATTTTCAGGTGAGTTTTCGCCTTTAGAAACTGCCTGGGTGGCTTATTGAATCCAACCACTGTCCTGAACGTCTTGGGTTGTCATGGAGCAGAGGTATCAAACTCTATTTTGCAGAGGGCCATATAAATTTCGAATGTGGAGGCGGACCAGATTCGAATAAAAATATCTGCTGAATTATCATAACATTTTGTTCATTTAATTATATAGTATATAACATACGGTTGTTTAAAATCATATCAAAGTTACCAAAAAGGGTAATTATTTTGAGCTTGAGAATCTAAATGCCTGACTTTTTTTATTTTTGACAAGCTCAATGATGTCAGGTATCATATTCCTTGTAATTGTTTCAAGAATTGATTGGGAATTAATTCGTTAGTCTTGTGTAATGTTTCTTCTTATCTATTTTCATAACAGAAAACATCTGCTCGCATCAATAGCAACTGTTTGATTGCAAACCAAAAACAGTGGTTCACCTTTTCATTCAATGAAAAAATATGTAATTTTCCATTTGGACTAATAAACTCTGCACTCACTACCAACTTTACGTTTTTGAGAAATTATGCCAAAATCCCAGCAATTATAGAACTCGGCACAACAGTTGTTGATATCGCACCCGCGCGATACAAACAAATGCACAATAATTGAATAGAGTATAAAATAGATGTGATTTGAAAGTAACTTTAAGTTTACGTTTACGCTTGAGGAAGCTGTTGTATAGCGAAACACGTGTCGCGGTTTTTATAAAATCTTTTGAAATAAAAATCATCCAATAAACTGTATCAATCAGTTTTGAATGCACAATACCTTGACAATCACCAGACTTCACAATCACTACTTCGCAGAAGAACTAGAATTCTTCTCCAACCGTATTGCTCCGATTACTCGATTCAACATACTTATGTCGCTCCGACGCATTCTTTTTATATCAATAAGAAAGGTTCTAGTCAAGACTTCAAGCGCGTGGAAAATTTTATTGTTTTCAACAGAAATAAGACGGTATTTCCGCTTATTGCTGAGAGATGGCTGCACTGTCTATGGTTGAGTTGTTTACTAGAACTGAATAGGTACCTAACTAGCACTATCTCGTTTGGGTAGTCACGTGCTTCTTTCTGTGGCACTTTGCGATTCCGGGCATTAGTGATACGGCCCGGGGGCCAAATGCAGCCCAAGGAAGTAGCGTAGGTAATTGTGAAATCTTAGATTCATTTTACATGACAGCAGTCCATTTTAGAACTTATGGTTGGATTAGGAAGTACTCACAACGAAAGTACCCTACGTTTCATATCTATGAAATGAATTTGTAAACAAACATTTCAAGACTGTTTTAGGCTAGGCTTGGACGAGTTTTGAATACTATTTTCATTGAAATTTCGACATTCCCCTTTTTTTTGCAGAATCTTGAAACGGGAAAACTGCTGATTACTAATTAGTAAATTAGTGTTGGAAGAAATGGAAGACCAATCTAACGAGTTGTCACAGTACACCTTTTTTTTAAGGAAGCTATAGGGCCTCCTTGGCAACGAGTGACATCACATGCCTTTTCTATGTCAAAATATACTGAAAATTATAGTGTTTCGTGTAATTTTTTTCGTCGTTGATATCTTCTACCGTTCAAAAGTAAGGAGAAAGGACCTTCCACATCTATACTCTATTTTCAATCCAAACCTATATTTCTTCAGTAGTGTTCATCAAACGTATACAAAAAACACTTTACTGTGAGATTTTCACTAAACAATTTCACAAAAACGCAACTCGTATTTTGCCATACAATGGCTTCTTCGGAAGTGTCATTACTAACTATATTCTATATATTCAATGCTTAATACACCTAATTTCACAATTTGAAAAACCTACTTTTCAAGAACCTGATTTTTACCAAAGTATGTAATGAACTAAATTACCTGAGCTTATGTCCCAATGTTCAAATTTGAATAAATATATAGTAACTGGAAGTATTTAATTATAATTGACCATTCAGTAAATTAATTGCTGAATTGCAAATAACTGAATCTATTACTTTCTGACCATTCTAGAAGTTTGAGTTTCAAACTCTTCTCTTTTGAATGTAACACGTCGTATTCATGAGTGAACTCATGTCCTTCTGCTAAAAGGAGGTTTGCAAATGTGGAATTGGTCTTCCCATTCACAAAACTACTTCTATTTTCTTCAATTCTTTGAGAAGATGTTCTCCCTGTTTGGCACATATACATTTTTGGGCAAGAACCACAAGTCAGCGTATATACTCCTTATCTATCCGACACCGAAGTTTTGTCTTTATTGTTTTCAATAAATTTACTTACACCATTATTCGTTCTGTAAGCTACGTTTACGCATTCTTTCTTCAAAAAACGGGTAATATTATTGTTGGTTCACCCAAATTTGACAGTGTCCTATAACTGACGTTATCGCATTTTGAATTCGGGTAAACATGGTCCATGGCTTACTTTTGTAGTTTTTTGGAAAGGATGGAGTCTATAATATCTACCTTATAACTGTTAGTGATCGTGATTTGTTTAATCAAACTCAGCTCTCTGGAAATTACCTTCAGACAGATGAATATTCAATAGTTTGTAAACATACCATTGAATTCAGCAACTTTAGGCTGGTGAGGATGTGTGGAGGAATTATGTATGGTAATGTCCGTGTAAGATGATTTGTGAAAATTTTCAAATTCATCAAATTTGTTTGTTTTTTCGTCCAGCTGTATCATTTTCGTCAAAAACAGCACTTCATCAATCGTTCCTTCCGCATTGTCTCATCACCATAATGGAGTAGCGCGAAGAATTATTAATGGAAAGACGCTCATAATGTTATCTGTAATAAATCATTACTGGAAAGGATCCCCATTCCCTCGAGCATAAATTCAAATGTCTCGATTCGCCAATAAAAAAATCAACATCTCTCCTCGACGCTTACAAGAAAAATTGATACATAAGAACCTAAAATATTCAACCATTCAGATTTTCCGCTCCAAAGTGGCTGAATGGCGTTCTGGTGTGAGCGAACTGGTGTGAAGATATCGGTCGCATCACTTTCAGCTCCGTGGTAGACATCTGGGGGTGGAGTGTGCATTACTCATGCCTTTCTGGAGATGACAGCCAACCCTGACGCGATATCAGCCGTTCTTAATGCTTCCTAGATATTTATTACCCCTATTGAGGACGTAGAATGGGAATTAATAAATCGGGTGTTACCGGCTGGGCACGTCAATTGTGATATTTCATGAGGTGGTTTGCGCCGAGTGTTGATAAGATCTGCTCAAGTTTATTTCTATCAATATTCAGCTATACACGAAGTTACCAATTTTACTTTATTCGATATGAAGAAAAGGGTTTGAAAACTCATAAAATGAATTTAACTTCATACAAGTGTAGAAATCAAAACATTTTAGTTTACCCCGATAAGTTACTGCGTAAAATAAAAGTATTTTTCACAATCAAAACTGTTCTATTCATCAGTAACTTGTCCTATTTAACAATTTCGCTTATCAAAACAATTGCTAGGAAAAAATACAATACTTATCTTAATGTTTCGGACACCAAAATCTGCCTCCTTCTTCAGAAATGGAAAAAAAATTCTAAGATATTTGCAGTTATTCCTTTGCTGATTATTCATTTCTCAACTTTTTCAGCAGATGTCAAAGGAGTTAAATGTGAACATTGACATAATCAATGTTATTGATTGACTTCTAAAACATTCGATATAATACAAGGTGTTCTCCGATATCAGTCTGTTGTCATTTCGCCACTATCCAAATTTTCCTTCAAGATGGGTAGCCAAGTACAATCTATTTCCAAGGAGCTTTTCGAAATACAATTCTCTTCAGTTATGAGAATATACGGTGACTCTTTTAGCATACGTCTCTTAGAGTGAGGCTCATTAGTAATCATACTTGTCTTGTTCCATTCAACTCGATGTTCACCTTCTGATTTTGAAATATATTCTGACAATTCAGATACTGTCAATTGTATATCTTTGATGTAATGTCGATATTCATTCTCACGCACTTTCAGTGGTCTCGAAGTTTCACCAATATAACTTTTACCATAATAGTCCGGTCAAATTAGATCAAAAATAAGAGTAAAGCTATCTAAATCCCCACCCAAGCTGGAAATCAGTAACATTTTTCAAAATATGATTTCAAATATAATTTGGAAGTTCCCATCCTTTCCCTTTATGTAAAAAATTGTATTCAAGGTCAAAGGTCAAAGAAATGAGTTTTTCGCAATTTTATGCAAAACAGTAGGGTTTATTATAAAAATACTTCCGACAAAAATTGTAGATCATAAAATTATCAACAGAAAATTCATTAGTACTGTTTTCCTACGAGTCACCGTTTTTGAGTGTAATCGTCATAATATGAATGAGTACGCCACGTATATACATCTCTGTAGTTGTAATATATGTTGAAACATTTTTCTATCGGTAATTGTAACTTTCACTTATAATATAAAATATACATAAGTTATAACTATAAGAATATCAGGTGATATAAAACTCAGTCCCTTAATTCATACGCCATTGAAACCTTGAGACAACATCTGTCTCCTGTTCGATTGTGTGCGTGGCTAGAGTCTTATACCTGCTATAATAAATGAAATGCCGTTAGTCTTGAACGCCAGTCGGTAGTGACCAAAAGTAAAAAACGAGTACAATTACCTTGTCTTCCTAAAACCTCAGTTTCTGCTCATCAACATTTTTTTCGGGTATATTACCAAGTTCAAATTTGACTTGGTTATCAGCTGAACTCTACAGACTGGGGTAGGAAGTTGCTCAACAATTCATTAGAACCAGTCCAAACTTTACTTCCACCTGCGCCAGAAAAACTGCTGAACACAATTTTTTGCAACTGCAAAAAGGGGTGCAATGCTAAATGTGGTTGCAAAAAAGCCGGACTGTTTTGTTCTTTGGCAAGTACACATTGTCAAGGCAGGTCGTGCTCTGATATTGAATCACCAACAGTGGAGTATTTATTTGATTCCAACGAAGCGACATGCGATACATCACTATTAAAGCAGTTCACATGTACTCAGGATGAAGATGAAGAAGGACAAGAACAAGAAGAAGAACGAGATGAATAAGAACAAGATGATCAAGAAGAAGAACAAGAAGAAGAATTTGATAGTTACGACACCGACGATTAAATGTCACTACTTTTTTTAACTTAAACTGATTTTATCTTTTCAATCTCTGCTAATATCCATTATTTTGCAATAGTTTCAAAATTAACAGGATCACAACTAACCCATGAAATAGGCCTACTGGGGAACCTACGTTGAATAAAACGCGCTAAGTACACTACTTAATAGGTGGCGTGGAAACGTGTGCATATTATGACGATTAAAACTTTAACAACTTTTTGAATCGTTAATATCTCAAAAACGGTGACTTGTAGAAAAAAAGTAACGATACATTTTTTGTAGATAATTATATGGTCTACAATTTTTGTCGAAAGTCTTTCATGATAAAACTCACCGTTGTGCTGAAAATCGCGAAAAACTTATTTTTTTGACCGTTGACCTTCAATACAAATGTTTACATGCAGAGGAAAGATGGGGAACTTTCAAATTTGATATTTAATCATATAATAGATAATCTTACTGATTTTCAATTTGGTGGGAATTTGGGTATCCAGGAATGTCGAAATTGACCAGACTACAAGAACGAAGTATCTTATAAATACAATTTTTTGTTTATTCCTTCAGTGTTGTTAGGTTTTGTATGTGTGAGTATAGATCTCAGTGTATTTTTTGTTTTGAAGGAAGTACATCATACCTATTTCCAATTCGTTTTATATTGTTCAGATAGTCCTGGAATGTTAAAAGTGTTCCTCTTGTTCAGCAATTTTCTGATATCGTAAATGATGAATCAAAAGATAGGCATAAAATTTCTTATAAATAATGGATTTGAGTGGTCAAAAATACTTGAAATGTTGATAGCGGCATACAATGGTTGTACTCTGAGTCACAAAAATGTATACAAGTGATTCAAGCTTTCCACAGAGGGTCGAGAAGATGTAATGACGACGTCGCCCTGGACGCCCGATGAAAATTGTTGTGGAGAATCATCGAATCACTATTAGAGAAGTTACTGAGGATTTCGGCTTATCGACTGGCCTATGCCATGCAATTTTTTAGTAAATTTTGGGCACAAAAAAGCTGTCGCATCGCTCAGGAATTGTTGAATGGCATCAACGGCGATCCAGATTTGCTCAAAAGAGTCGTTACTGGTGACGAATCATGGGTATATAGTTATGGCATCGAAAGCAGGGTCCATTTGTCCTAATGGAAGAGCCCAGGAGAGTCAATACCAAAAAACACGCCTACGACCGTAGAACACATGGTCCTACGGTCGATAAAGCATAGTTTTTGCATCACGAAAATGCTTGTTCGTAATTTTTTGGCCAAAAACAACACTTTTATCGTGCCTCAGCTACTGTATTCACCTGTTCCCAACATTGAAGTGACCCATGAAAGAACGGCGTTTTGCGACGATTGGGAAGATAAAAACTGAAACGCTGAGAGGGTTCGGATACATAGCAAAAAGTGTATTTCAGAACTGCTCACACTGAGGGTTATATTTGAAAAAATATAAATTTTCCACCTCATGAATAACGAGAATAATATCACTTTTACGATTTGGAGTCAATTTTTTCACACAAATTGAATTCTTTAAGTTTCTCATTTTTAATTACTGTTTCTCCAACTTACAACTTATAATATCTTCACGCCCAATATTTTCACATTAACACATTAACGTCAATATATCTACAAATATTTATTATTTCCTGCCGTATATCCAATATTGAAACAGGTTCAGTTTCATATACCTTTTGCTTCAAGTAACCCCATGAAAAAAAGTCCAAAAGTTCCAAATCTGGCGAGCAGGTTGGCCATTATGTAGGACCTCGACGGCCAATCCAACGACTGAAAAAAGTAGTATACAAATATTTTCTTACTTGCCTGGAGTAGTGAGGTTGTGCTCCATCTTGTTGGAATACAATATCCTTATCAAATTCATTAGGATTCGCTTCGACGATTTCAGTGATGAGAAATACAGTGCCCCTGTTGAATTTTCATCAATAAATATCGTTGGTGTCACTCCAATAACGGCAATTTTGTCTATGAACTTTGTCGTTGAAAAAAATCCATTCGTCACTAAAACAAATATTTTGTGAATTTGGATACAAGTTCCCTCAAATATTTTCTACAGATAGGACGATTCTGAAAATGTTCATGGAAAATCCTTTCGGTCTCGTAAAAGTTACGCTTCGCACAGTAAATAAAAATCGCCTAAATTTTTCCATCCTATGGACGAGAATTGACCATTTTAGAGATTGTTGACGTGCTGCCTTGCCTTTCTACTAGTGACACCGAAAATCATAAATGAGAATATTCTTACTGAACAATTATGTTCTTTTTCATACTGACATTTTAATCGTTTTTATAAGCAAAAAATAACTTAACAAACTTTATCGGGTTGTTGGAATTGCCATTGGCAGATAAAACGGAATATTTCT
>WOGP01009659.1:0-10639 GCA_015342065.1 Leptinotarsa undecemlineata | reverse complement strand
CAAAATAACAATTTCTGCTTTTGATGATGTTTTTTGTAACACTTGTAATTGATGTTACTGCAGTTTTGTGCTATAATAACATACAGACATACTCCAATTATTTTATTAGTCTAAAGATTCCCTTTTAGGACGAAACTGTAGTAATATCAGTTACAAGTGGTATAAAAAACATAGAAAGTATCAAATCCCATATTTCATGATTTTTGATTGTGATAATCTTTGGAAAATGATCGACTAAAATTTTTTCAAATGTGTGAATGATGCTGGATTATTTTCAATGAAATAAAGATCGAACACATGTAATGTAAGGTTCTGATACCCGTGCGAAGCAATGTTGAGGCGTAGTGCTATTAACAAATGCAAGTATATTTCAATGAGTTTACTTAGTAGATACAAAAATAAAATACCTGACCTGGCAATTGAATGCTTTCCTTCAGACAATATGTTGCAGAATCTATAGCTAATTGGTTCATTCAAAAATAATTCTCTAAAAAACCGAAGAAGAACCGGGGTGTCACAGTTTTACTTAAAATATTGTTCTTTTATTGATAACACAGTTATTTTCGCTGATAATGGTTAAAGTACTTGTGTTTGTTTTGAGTAACAAAGGGCTTCTTTTCGTGAGATTAGATTTGGAGGTTTATAAAAATACATTTTTGAAGAAGAGCTTTTATACAAATGCACTGAAAATGAAAAACTAATTTTTTTCAATGTTTGATCAAGGTTCTTTGGCGAGGAAGAGGCTTGCCACGAATACAAAATAGCTGATCTTGCACGGGATGATTTTGAATATGTTACAGAATAACCTAGTTGTGATGCACTGTTTGGAACCTTTCATGTAGTAATGAATATTACTAGAGTTTAGTCCCAATACCATATTGTTATTTTAACAACTCGACACGTGATTTTTTCATTTTAGTGCATTTGTATAAAACAATGACAAGAAATGAAAATTTATTTTCAAAAATCCTGTCACAAAAGTGTCATCCAAATTTCCCCAACTTCTCAATGTAAATGATAGGATTCTTGTGAAAATCTGCCATATTTCAACTGAACGAAGGAATTTGACATTTTCTATCGACTTTTATAGTGAATTTCACCTTCCATTGTAATGAAAAGCTTCATACAGATGTGAGAATAAAAACTTTTGAGTTTTTTATGTGTATTTAATTACTGGTATGTATAAATTCACAGTATTCTTTATGAAGAAAACTGTGCTATTTATCAGTAACTGGAATTAAATAATTTCGCTTATCAAAAAACGAATTGCAGAGATACCTATTTTAACATTTTAGGGAACAAAATCTCTCCCAGTCTTCATAATTGTATGAAATGTAACAAGCAGTTTTTTCAATTCGTTTTATTTTCATTTAGCCTTCACAAGGTTAAAATATGTATCGAAAAAAATATTCCGAATTCTCGCGTCTTATTGGAGTGTATCAAAATATTCAATTTACAATAAATATACTGTCCATTACAATTTTTATTTTCTCATCGAATTGTGGAAAGTGAAAATCCATGAAAAAAGTCATTGAAAAACTTTCATTCCCTCCACAAAAAATTACTTCTATTCAATATCTCCGTCATATCTGATGAAGAGTTCATTGAAAATTAGAATTTTTTTCTTGTAAAGCTCTGACGACACGTTAGTAAATAAAGTTCGCATAAAAATGAAAAATGAAAGAAAGTATTTTTAGTTTTCATTTACACATGTTTTCAGTATCATTTTATTCATAATATGAAAAGTGGTGAGTACTGAAATTTGAAGTTAAAATTCATTATAGGTTTCTTGCAATGAAACACAAATTGAAATGAAAGAAATTTGAAAATCAATGTATAAAATTGTGTATTTCAAATTCTGAGTTCTTTGCTAATAAGTCACACCATTACTTTCAATACTCAAATCTACGATCGATTCTATCTTCAATTTTCAAACAAGAAGTAAACTGTACTTTTATTACGATACCGAATATCTTTTTTGACTTCAGATATATTCCAGAACTTGTACAAACATGAAGACATTTTTCTTTTTTTCAATACAAAAACTTCCTAGAGCACTACGATGGATGAAATGTCTTGAAATAGGTTTATCTGTTGACCAGTTGACGACTACGTAAAATCGGCAACCTTCAAAGTTCGTGACTGTACAAGGTCAAAATTAACAAGTTATCACCAGTTTCGTATGTTTCCTACTCAGAGAAATATTAGGTAGTGAAAAGTTATGCTTCAACACCATACCGCAGCTCCTCGAGCTATCTAATACCTGCATTTTCCACAGATAATTGAAAACAATGATAGAGATTTCATTGCTACAAGGTATCCTGAATCGTTTCCTAGAGTTACATATCGATGATCACTTTTTCAAAAAAGTGACCGGCCCCCTGTCGGTACCGCTGCAACCGCCATGTACCTATATTTCAAATCTGTAATGTTTTCGAAAATATTCATTTAAATTACATGCTGTAAGGGGCCATATCGATCTATAATAAATGCATAATATATTTGAGGTACCTACTTGGATAAGGCTGTATTGCTCAAAATCACTTCGTAAATGAGTCACTATTTCTCGAGGATAAAAAATTCAACACTTCGACATGTGTCGAAGTGTTGAAAATTAAGGTTTTATTATTAACTGTTTGGCAAAGCCTGCAACGATGTTAGTGATACAGTTTGCAGTGCCCTCCGTTTCATAGATTTTAGGAGCTTGGTTGCCTTCCAGGCCTGTATGGTCAGGAATCCTAAACCAGATTCAATTTGTTGCATCTTTCTATTGGGGAGTTTCTTTTTTGGTGGTACCTACAATACCAACTTGGACGTAGCTCGGAGAGAGCAAAGTGCATCCAAAGTCGCTTGGCTGTGTTTCTCTAAAGGTATTTTTGTTCCATCTGTAAACCAACAGCTACCTCTAATCCTTTCCACTTGGTATTAGCGCTGTATAAGCTACCACGAGAATGGATAAATCTGGATCTCATCCCTTTTGAAAGGAAGATGAAACATTTCTTAGTAAATTTCAGTTTTTATTCAGTAGAAGATTACTTAGGGTACGCAATTTCTAATTGATAAGTATGTAGTTTCTTACCAAAAATAAATTGAAATTATTAATCTTTACTCTCCGATGAGCGTTCATATTCTTCCAGATTAACCTCCTACAGTTTCTACTACACATTCCATATAATACATTGTCATTCCTAGAATACTGAAACTTCAAGTTCACTGCACATTCTTCAATATTTATATACGATACAGAATAAAATGAAAGGTAACAACTTCGAAAATTTCATTAAATAATCAATCCACTATAGTAGTATACGTTTTCATGAAATACTGACCCAAGGATAAGACTTTAATGAGCCCTTGGTTAGTATTAATAGTTCTCGTATTGTCACACATTGCACTGTCTCAACTACAGAACTTTCACTTTTACGATGTCATTCCACTATAATATTTTCAGAAACGTGTCCTCTATCAATGCAATACCTGAATAACTGAATATTTGTTAAGATTTTTCATATTTCTTCATAATAAAGTTCACATTACTTTACATATGACGAAAACAGTAATTTATTGTCATAACTAACCCACATCTCGTCCAGATACTATTCTGAAAATTAATGGTGACAATACGAATCAAAGAAATAAAGTAACTATATCAAAGTCTTTTGAGCTGATATGCAGACAAATCAACAAAGTTTGCAATAGATGGCAATAACTATGCCACAGTATTTCTCATTAGTAATTCGATAACAAAAACTTGAAAAAAACTATTTTACTGTATCAACTATTTTGAACAACATACATCATAGAGGAAGCTGAATAATTGAAATGTTATTTTTCTGAAAAACCTGAATGACGAAATCACTTTTGTTGGAAATATGATTATAGTCCATCAATCATTCACTATAATTACTTTACACCGTTCTCCAGCAGACAGTTGAGAGGTTTTTAAAATAACGGAATGCAGTTTGGAGTAGATGGAATGGAAGAAGTGACAGATGTTTTTTCATTACCGAAATGGATAAGACTGAAGTGTGAGAGTTTAGATATCGCATGTCTAAACTATATTATTCATAAACAGTTTTATTAATATAGTTTATTATGATGAAAAAAAACTAATCAATACAGTTTATTGTATGATTTTCACTACATAGGGTTTTACAAAATCCCTATATAGTGAATAGCAGTTATTATGATTTACACTATGAGAAGCTGTTTCGCTATACTATATAATACAATATATATACTATACAATAGCTTACTCAAGCATACCTGATCAGTCCTAGACAAGTTATGACTTCAGTACCATTGCAAAAACCTCAACCCTCTAAATAAGGGTATCGTTACTCAAATTTTTCAAATAATAATGGAAGTCGACTCAGTGCCTTCGTCCTATTCAGCGACATGAAACCTATTGTTCATATATTCACTCACATTCAGCGAATGATGTGGGAAAGTACTTTCTTGCTAAAATATCATTAGCCCTCCAATGTGTGCAGAGTCGTCTCTATGAAATGAATGAGAGCTGGATTGATAGCAAATTCAAGTGAATCTAGGTACATATGATGAATTTTCAGAAAGAAAAAAAGGACATAAATGCCAACTTTTGAGGGTTTTGCGTGTATGCATAAATAACTCTGATTTAATCTGCACTGACAGCAGACAAGCCCTATTAACCTTTAACAAGATTTAGCCAATCCTCAGTAGATAATAACATTATCCTGAGGTGGATTAAATGGCACGAAAGGAGTAAAGGTAATCACATTGCCGACTCTTTAGCTAAGGAAGCGGCTGGACTAAGAATTTTAGGATCCAGTTGCACCTACGGCCTGATGATTTCAACAATTGCGGAACCAGCCAAATGTTACACCTATGCTCAATCCCTAAAGAGATGGGATGGAATCAAAGGATGCAATCTTGCCAGGATAACCTTGGGCGACCCTGGGAAGCTAGCGCCGAAGAAATATCGGGCAATGACCAGAAAAAGTCTAGGAGAAAACACCTCCATAAAATGGGGCTAGTGGACACATCTCTATCCAGGTGCTTGTAAGAGAATATTGAAAGAAAGTTCCCCGAAACACAATGAAAAAACCTTAGGGCAATGTACGTAAACACTTTTAAAGATCTTGGCGACACTACCTTTTTCCATATGTAGCCCTGAAAAAACTTTTTCTTCGAAGAAAATATAATAGGAGTATTGCTGACTGGCTCTGTATATAATAACGTGAAAAGTTTTTTCGTTATTCTCATTTAAACTTTTGAATAACAGAGTGGCTCATTTTCACTGTCTTTTACAATTAAGCTAAAGTTAATGGGATTCGACTTTTCAACTCTAATTTTCATAACAGGTGAAGGAGAATATCTTTCTATTTTAACCGAGAACTATTGGTTAACAAAAGTTAAGCATTTTAGGAAGCCAAATCTTGTCTACTCAACACACACAATAAAATCAGTTTTGTAAAGTCATTCCAAACCAAACAAAACTGTCTTAATTTTTTTATTCTGCCTTCCTTAGAATGTAATCCTCGCAAAAAAAATTAAAAATATTCAGGATAGGTAATTTTATTATTTATTTTACGTTCTGCTGGAGCTGAAATTTGTATTCTTGATAAATTTCAGTCTAGGTTCTTTCTGGTTCATATGTTCTTGATATGATTTCATCACATTCCCATGAATAATAACTTGATTCATACATATAATTGATGTGCACCGGGATAATAACTGATAATTTTCAAATAGTGACAACTTCATACATTTCTTTTAGCTTTTGATAGTTTTTCAACTCCATCATAGCCAACTAAAAGTATAATCGAACTTCAATGACGTAGCAGAATCTATTGAAATGTTTAACTTTCACTATTTCCATAACAAAAAGTATTTTGATGTACTTGATGTAGTAGATCCTGTTTAACAATAAATTCAATCCAAAGTAAATAGTGAAGGACTGAGTATTGAAAAAATGGATCATTATTTTATAGTGTTTGTAACTGTAATTTTTTATATGAAATTACACTCATACATTGAATCTGCCAAGTATACAAATATGAAATCGAAACATAATCAAGTGTAGAATATTATGGTTACTGTAAATGAGCTGATATCTATTTTTATGCAAAATCTGAAAAGTGCATTAGTGCACTGTCAACTTTTAAGTAAGTTTTGTGTATTGGTTTTCTTGAATACAGATAGACTTTGTTCTGTTCTTTGATAAACCCTCATTGTTATGAATTGAATGTGTAAAAATTAATTCTGCCATTTTAAGAACACAATAGCTACCTTTCAAGTTCATACAAAAAGTAGGTAATGTTTTCAACAAATTAAAAAGTTTTCCAAAATATTCATACAAGATCGATACACTTTTATTAGCTTATTCAAGAAAATACTCTATTGTGAAATTTTCATTGACAGTTTACAAAATCGCAAATAGCTTTCTGAAGCGTTTTCATGAGTATTGTATAGTGAAACACATGTTGCGATTATGTCTGACGTTGTATAATAAACAACTCCAAATATGGTGGGTGGACTAGTATTTTTCCTTTGCAAGTGCTTGAATATATTAAAGGCTTGTATTGAAAAAGTGCCATATAACATTTTTTGTTAAATTTGTTATGATAAATATCATAAAAATAAGAAAGAAATGTAGCGTATCAGAAGATATTAATGAATCACTGTAGATATTACAACACATACTGATTCATTATATGAGTATAAATTGACATGTTCGATACCATGTAGTTGGTCCATGAATGAATACATTTCTTTCTTTCATTTGACCCACGGTGACGAAGGGGATTGACAGTACATGCTGGATTCATTAGAAAAGGTGTAAACAACTAATGGAAGTGTATTAGTTTTGTGTATGTGACAGTTGCTTTACATAAAGTACAAAGTGCAAGGGCACTACACTTACCATCCTTTGATTACTGACCAACAACTCGAAAAAAGTGATGACGAATTGATAATCAAACAAACACCTAGTCTCTCAGGATAGTGTCGACTCAGTAACCAAATGAGGTTTTTAATCAATTGGTAGTCCATACAACTCACACCAAAGTCCTTTAGATCAAAAACTATGCATAAGTTGTCCACAACTTCTTCAAAACACTTTTTGCATGCATCCTCCTGAAAGAAAAATAAACTGATTACCATAACAAATTTTCATGTAGCTATACAAATATTTCCCAATATATTTTTAGAGACCAGGGTTTTTGCGACCCAAAGACTCTGATTATATTACTTATATATTTTGCTTTGGTTTGATCACAACTAGCATACGGAAAATTAGGTTGGAGGGTAATGAGTGAAACTTATTTGTCTAAACCTGAAGTTAATCAAAAATAATTCGTGAAGATGATCTATAGTAATATATATGATTATTCTACTGAACTTTTCCATTTTGTAAAAATACTGGAGGTCGATTTATAATTTCAAATCTGTAGGTATAAAAATGAAACAAACATTCAAAATAATAAACATGAATATAATACAAGAAATAAATTAATATATAGTCTTAAACACAGAAAAAGATTCCATATAGCTATATATTTCCTTATATAGTAAATAAACTGCCTGATTATATAAATACTCACAACACTTTTTAATCTTTTTTTATGTCAATAAAACTACAGAATGGATGATAGGGTATTCACAAAAAAATTCATAATATAATAAATTTAATTAAAGTTTACTTCATCTCCTGTAAACTTGCTTGGCGAAACACGCCTCGAGAAGGGTGTTGCAGTTCTGCTGTTTGATAAAAATGCTTGTTTTGGATTTAAGGTTCCAGTTCTATTTTTATAATGAATTTCAATAAACTATGATTTTTTTCATACAATTATCACTACATAAATTGATGTTTGAAAAAAATTTATTTCCGAATTCATTTGTCAACTATTGATATTTATTTTTGGGTTCGCACATATGAAATACTTAATGTCGTGTGTATCTGTTTTCATGATTTGCCTTGGCACAATTTTTACTATTCAACGTTTTTATTTGTTTATTCAAAAGTTTGATTATTATCATCGTATTTTATATACCTACTTATCATGAAATTTTATAAATAATAATCTTCTATCGAAACTATTGACATTAACTAACAATTCAACAGAAATTGTAAAAAAAATATTTCGAATAACCTTATATTTTTTGTAGAAATTAACATGAAGCAGATTTACAAATTGAAAATTCATCTCCTAGTGTGAATGCTTCAAGTTCAGGGCAGATCATTAATACACTACATACTTCAAATTCGTTAGACATAAAATATACGAATTTTTTTTGACTGTACTTGATGAAAATCCGTATTGTATTTTCACTATGAAAGGTTTACAAAATAGCAACACGTGTTTCCTCATAAAAAAACTTTCTGAAGCAAGATTTGGAATAATAAGTGCTATTTTTAGTGGCACTCACATTAATTTAAAAAATCGTTCAGGCAGAGAAATACGCAAATGATTTGGTACTATTTGCCAAAGAAAAGAATATCCATAACCTAGCTAAACTACTACAGAACCACATAAGTTATCTAGGAGAATGGTCCAAAACCACAGGCTACATTTTTTTCTACAGAAAAAAGAAGTGAAGAAAAAAATGAAAGCGCACCAACAATGAAAATGAACAACAAAAAAGTAACACCCGTAACCCACATCAAATTCTTAGGGATGATGTTCAACCAACAACTACTATCTGATGAATAAATTATTATTATTAACATTATTATTATTATCATCAAAAAGGAATAAACTTACTCAGACACCTAGCTCATAGACAATGAGGTTCAACACTGCTGCTGCTGTACAGATCTTTAATATGCTCTAAATTAGATAATAGTTGCATTGCATATGCTTCTGCTGGATGAAGAACATTATTTCATCTGGATTCAATACACCATCTGATCTGCACATAATCGCAGGAGCTTGTAGAATTACGCCAATGGAATTAGGAGACCTTCCCTCAGTTTTTGTAGAACTCAGTGGAGCTTGTCTTATACTGCCGCAGTGGCATCTATGAAAAACATTCCCACTTACAGAAAATAAAGAATCGATTTCCAACAATTTACTATCGGCCAAGAACTAATCTTCCGTTTTACAAAAGGATCCAACGACACATTAGTTCTTTACAAATTATAATTCCATTCCCTATAAGCATTAAATCTGCACCACCATACGGACACTATCATAAACACTCTCCTATCGCAGTTTTCCAAACACGATAAGAATAAATCATCAAAAAAAATTCTGATGAACTCTGGAGCAATACGACCACCCCGAAAAAATATTCACAGACCTTTAAATTTCCTGAAACAGCAAGAAAACTAACTGGAGATTTGTTATCTTTCAAGTTAAGTTAAATCAAGTGCCTCGGACATAGTCTTGATAATTTCAGACTCCTTTAGTGACTTTCAACTCCCTTCGCATGTGTTAATTGCAGGAAATGAGAGGACTGACTTTTATGTCTGAAAAGCGATCAACAACCTAAACCAGGGAACAAAAATGTAAAGTCCTCATACAGACTTGAAACAATACTTTGAGAACATATTGTTGAGTAAGTGGAACACATTGAATGGCAGAGTACTTCATCCAAACTGAGAGAATGGAAGGAAGAAACCTAAAGTCAGACCATGGAACTAGGAAGCATTGAAAAGAAGGGAACCTATGGAGCACTGAAAAGAAGGGAACAAGTTATGAACACTCAACTTCGTTTAGGACACACGAAACTCACCCATGATTACCTGATATCTCTAGAAGATCAACCACAGTGCCACATTTGTGAAGTTGCACTGACAGTGCAACATATTATAGTGCACTGTCCAGTGTTTCAATCGGAAAGAGAAATTACAGAATATCCAAAGAAACGCAAGAAACCTAGAATTACTTCAATACTAGCAAGATTACGAATTACCCAAATACTCTGAACTTGTTTAACGAAATATGATTCTGTAATTATCTTTTCCGCCACTAATAACCAGAAGTTTAATGGCTTCATTTGCAAATAAAAAAAATTACACATAAATATAGTAGAAATTGAAATATCAAATACCAAATTCACATAATTAATTTTTACATAGCATATCACTTTTCAACAAACTATCTGACAGAATAAAACCAAGGAGTAGATTCAGTAAATTGGAAAAAGTTTGCTCATGAATAGTGAACTCCAATTTTCAATTGTTAATATGTATATTGTATATGCAAAGTTTTTGTGACATAATTATATTTTCAGTATCATTTTTATTTACTTGTGATGCACTATTTGGAATCTTTGGTGTGGTAATGAATATTACTGGAGTTTTATCTCAAAACCAAACCATTATTTTAAACACCTCGACACGTGTTTCAATCGTGAACTGATCATCTTCAAGAGGAAGATTAAACTAAATATACATACAATGTTGTCCTTATTAATACCAAACATATCTCTGCTAGGTACCCGCGTCTAATTGTCTTAAATTAATTTTACAGCTGTCCAAGGTCATATTGGAATCCATTTTTGGAGGACTACAATAAACTACAATCAATTCAAAACCTGTTTCAAAACTTTCTTGTGCATTAACATCAACTTGTTAGCCCCCTATTCCAGATATGCTGAACTATTTTGCTCGCTCATTTCCAATTTCGATTTATGTCAAGTTGTGAAAAATCCA
>WOGP01009658.1:0-10639 GCA_015342065.1 Leptinotarsa undecemlineata | reverse complement strand
AGCGATCTATAAAAGTTACTGGATCTATCTATCACACATACCACAAATAATTACAGAAAGCAAGAAATTGGGTTTGTGGCTAGATGCTGATCTGAGATTTTACAAACATATAAATTCAGTTTGTCGTAGCTCGTACAGTATCTTACGTCAACTCCATCAAAGTGGAGATTTTATGACTTCCAAATTGAAGTTGACACTTTGCGAAACCCTCATACTGTCTAGATCAGCATATTGCGATATAATCCACGGGCCTGCTTTAATACAAATTGAAGTTAATCGCTTACAAAAAATACAAAACAATTGCATTCCTTTTTTTTATGGTGTGAGAAAATTGTACCATATATCCCACAAGTTCAAGGAATCAGGTTAGTTACCGATTGTTAAAACCTGGCAGTTCCACCTACTCGTCAATACACACAAAATCCTCATTTACAAAAAGCCAAATTATATTTATGAAAGATTAGCGTTTACCTGTGGCTTCGCTCGTTGGTGACAGAAGAAAATAACAACAAATATGGAAAAATTCCTAACAGATGAAACTATAGTTAATAGGATTGAATTGGATTTTGTCCTGACTGTGAATATTACAGTGCGATGGTATTACTGTACAAAGGGTTGGAACTTCATTACGGGAATGCTGGATGACGTGAAAGTAGCTATATTTTGAGATTTTTTTGACAAACAATTTTTTCATCTTACATAAAAAGTAATTGTTTTTTCAATAAAAAGTATCCTATGTTACTTCCAATACCTCCAAGAACATGTCTACAAAATTTCATGATGATCAGTTGAGTAGTTTTCACGTGAAACCGTAACAAACAAACTTACATTCGCATTAATAATATTAAGTAGGGATAAAACTTTCAAACCTCGGAATAATTTGGGGACACGAAACCCTCACACATTTATTATTCCAAAACACTCGACAGCCTGGTCTTCTCGTAGTTTTATTTACAACTCTATCAAATAATATAACGCTCTGCGCAGTGAATTTAGGCACTACTCCATATATAATTTCAAGAAAATGTATTCATGTTATGCCTTGCTCATATGGTTTTCCCTTTGTCTCACTTTTGTGTACCTTCTGCTATATATTTTACCTTATATAAGCTAAACAAATGTTAAATATTCACTTTGGAATTTATAACCTTTGTTTTTTCTTAGTTTCACAAAGATTCATGAACTACTCACCAAGGTATACTGGGTAATTATTTTTATATTTCTGTATAATGCATGCTACCCCTACGTTAATTTGTAAAACAGCTTTGGCTGAACTTCGCCCTTTCATTGATTTTTGTATCTGCTTCTTCTTTATAAACAATGTAAGTCAATGAATAAATCCCACTCATTATTATTATTATAACCCGCGCAAGTCATCTCAAATCTTGACAGATATTTTGTTTAGCAAAAATACTGATCGAAAACGCCGATGTTAGGTTTCTCTAAAACCATTCGTTCCAATAGATTTCTCTAAAACCATTCGTTCTAATTAACTATCGATATTTCTCATTGGGATATTTTTACTATCAAAATTGTTGTTTATATTGTCTCCAACTTTTTTCTATCGGAATTGTCCATGGGATATGTTTACTATCGAAACTGGTGTTTATATTTATTGTCTCCAAGTATCGGAATTGTCCAGAAGTATTCTTTGTTCATATCTTCGTTTGTTTTATCATTTCCTGATGACGTCCACTTAGTTGGTGCAACAACTAGAGCCTTAAGTCAGGACCACAGGTGTAATGTCACCCAAAAATGTTTTATAAGTATATGTTTCTTGAGAATGTGTATATATAAACCTGTTTGAATGCAAATACAATTATTATTATTATCCGAAATGGTTGCGCTGATTGGAATTTGTAGCCGAACCCCAATAAAGTGACGATGATGACTATCCATACCGTAAGGTAGTATCATTTACTCCCACCAGAATAAATGGGCCAAGAATAACAGTAACCAAGCAAAATGTAATACTTCCTTCTGCGTTTGTCCAGCCAAGATATCTGTTCGATGGTTGATGAGGAATGAATCAGGTTTATTCACTTGTAGTAGCCAGAGGGTGGGAATCAATATATATTCCAATGAATTCAGCACTTTTCACTCTCTACAACGAATTCAATACATCCCGAAGAGTATATTTATTATTATCATTCTATGCCTATGTTCAATCCTGCTTTTTTGTTTAAGCTCTGGTTACATAGAGATATTGAGAAATAGTAAAAATGTGGAAAGCGAACAGAAAACACATCATATTTTACTATATTTCAACAAACTCTCCACGGACTTCATAAAATCAGTTAAGCAGAAAACGTTTGATTACCGCGAACAATATGCATTTTTTTCGAATTCTCGCCACGTATCGAGTATCCCTTTGAGAAAAAGGACAGTTCCCGGTGGCGCCCGGAATAGCGTCGCCGACGTAATCCCGCACCGCTCGTCCAAATTGAAAGTCACATCTACATTTACGCGTACAAATCTTCACGCAATGCCACCAGAATTATCATAATACCGCTGCCAAAAAAGGGTGATTTCAATATCAAAAATGGAAGAGGGCACTTTTTCATGGCTCGTCTCGCGCGTCTCCCAAAGCAATTGAAGGAATAGCGACAAATAGTTTCACGACAGTAGCGTAGGCTAGAAAGGTATATTGGGGCCACACTATCATGTTCCTCTATGAGCTGTGCTCTGAATTCATAGCCGATGATGGGAAATTTTCACCACGACATTGAAATGTTGTCCATTGTTCAATAATATGATAATTACATTAGGTTCGCACAATACAAACAATGCTCTGTTTTTTTAGCTCATACAAGACTATCGAACACTTCTGAGGGTTGCTTCTAAGAAGTTAAAATGATTCAAATGACTTTAGAATTGGAGGTCATAGCTACAATATGCAAAAGCAACTGACGAAAAACAATGTCACTTCATATCACATTCAAAATATGGATTGATAAAACCTTTATATAATACTGGAGATAAATAAAAAATCAGTAACTATAAACCAATTTCTTTACTGTCCAATATTTTTAATACTTTGGCATGATTATTTAAATTAGACGGATCAAATTTTTGAAGAAATTCAACATTGTCGGAATTTCAGTTTTAGAGAAGGCAGATCAACTGAGGATGCCATTATTAAATTAATAAACTCAATACTAAATAAAATGAAACTAATAGACTGTGACACTGTATGTCACAAAACCCTTTTACGTAAGCTGAAGATTATGGCATCCATGGGAATACATACAACCTTTTGTCCAGTTATTCATCAGATCATGAACAGAGTGATGCAATTGATGGTGTCCCGAGTGTTCCCAGAACTGGGACGCATTGTGTTCCGCAAGGCACTGTGCTGGGACCACTTCTTTTCACTATCTATATGAATAGTATGTTTTCTTCAAATACCACTGATAAAATTATCAGTTTTGCCGATGATACTGCCATTTTGAACACTTCTTCAACTTAGCAAAATATGAAACAAACCGTTGAAGATGATATTCCTGACATTTCGGAATGGTATCAATCCAATAAATTAACTGTTGATTGGAAACTTGTACTTACCATTTACATCTTATATTAGCGGATTGCCAAACTTAGGTCCCTCTGAAGTAGGCTTAAACAAAGAATGCAACAACTTCTCAAAAAATTAAGAGGGTTTATTCCGAAATTTAGATATCAAAGAATTGATGTACCCTAGACAATTGAAATTGATTCATTTCACGCTAGTACAATCATATCTTGTACACATAATTTCAGTTCAAAAATGGATTCTAAAACTAGTATTTGCCAAGACATGTGACTATAGTAGTGATCTCTAATACAAAGAAGCTCATTACATCATTAAAAATAAAAAAAGTTTAAGAACATGCTCATAATACATGAAAGAATGATTCTATATTTTTACCTCGATATGACAATACGATTGGACAACAAAGTGTCAATTACCTGGCACTAAGAATATATAAGCAAATACCTCATGAGAATCAGAATATTGAAACATTTTTTAAACTAAAAAATTCTTTAACTGAGTGGGACGTAATATTTTTAGTACAACGATAAGTTCTAAATGAGTATTTGTGAAAAAAGGTACCGCCTGATTATGTCCTTTACCTTCTGATTATGTCATTTACCGAAGTGTGAAATTTACTCTATATGTAACTTATCAAAAAACCTAAATATGACTACCTGGAAGTTTCATTATATTACGTACAAGCAGTTCGAACTGCTTCTGTGATTTTTCTTTTTATTTGTTTTTTTACATGTACATTGTTTTGTGAGATTTTTTGCAAATAAACATTTATTGTTATTATTAGTATGAAACAAAGCCGCTTCCCACAGTTTGTCCCTATGTATGCTTAGATCTTTAAAAGTACGCAAATGTTTTTGATGCGTTTTCTAATAGATCGACTAATTCAAGAGGAACGTTTATATGTATATAACATACATAATATAGTAGAGAAACACTGATAATTTCAGAAGTTTTCAGTGATGCCGCAAATAAAAAACTTTTTTTCGCTTACATTGCAAAAGCTCACTGAACCCTACGAAATAGATAAAACATGTACTACAATATTCGGTCGGTCGGTAGCCAAGCGGTTCGGCGTGGGTGCTTTGTTCACTCACTCGAATTGACTGCCGTGTTGGTCGGTGGTTCAAGCCCTAGTCTGAACGATCGATCTTCACTTGCTATCATCCAACTCGTGTTAAGAATCACGCGTTAAAAGGTAATACCTCGCTAATCCTTAGCTCGCACAAGTTTTGACTTCTGAGGGTTGTCGTTCGTAGGGGTGCGATAGCTGGTTAACGGAAAAACAGATTTTAAACACATTTTGAACAGATATTGTACACGTTAAAACTGTCTACAAATGTACAAAAAAGTCAACAAAGGTATATGTCCATCTCTTAGGGATAACACAAAATAACCATTTTTTATCCAAGTAAGTACCTTAAATACCTTGTGCATTTAATATAGACCAATACGGCCGTATACAGTATGAAATTTAAATAAATATGTTTATGATTTATGATTAGTAACGATAGCACGAGTTCATATGTATATTTAGTATCAGCACTGCACCTGTGCGGAGCCGGGTCGGCTGGATAATTCAATATACATACCTACATATTTTCACTATGAATGTAATCCAATCTGTTAAGGATAATATTTATACGTAAAAAGTATTGTTAAAATCAATATAGAAATCAAAGGTGTAAAGCCAAACGCTCCTTTCAAAATGATCATTTCGTTTCATTTCATGCCACCACAATAAAAGCTAGCCCGTTCCCACTGAAATCCCCGAGAAGTCCTTATGAAACTCATTGTTCATAACTGTTTCAATGTAGGAAAAAACGAGCCCTGATCAAAAACATTTTTTATACAAAATAAACGTTTCTGAGTAGGAAAATGTTTCGATTCATTAGGATTTAGACTTATCAGATTGAAAACAGACTCTTACAACGCATCTTAACGTAGTATTAAAAAAACGCCATGAGCGATCTTCAAACCATCAGATAAGTCGATTTTCAAGTTCCACTTACTCCTCATGATAATGGTCAACATAAATCAGAAAAATCTCTGGTCTGATTTTTAGAGGAGATGAAAAAAATCATCATTGAGTATCACCATAATTCGATATTGAAATTAGATAAAGTTGCCAATATATCTGAAAAGGTCGCACTAGCTTAGAAACTTTGCCTTACGTTTGCAATTTTGTTCCCATCAGAAATTGAAACTGGGTCAGGTACGATTCATTGTGAATGTGCAGATCCATTGTGTCCTACTATAATGCTAGAAAAAACCTGTATTCAGGTTTTTTTTCGATAACCGATGGTATCTAATCAACCTAAGTGCTCATGACAATATTTCATGATGAATTTCACTAGTTCGGACTTCCATTGTCTAATATATAAAATCACTGGAAATCCCTGAAACAACTAAAAAAGAATAATCAAAAATAAATAGCTGTAAATAACAATTATATTGAACAAATAAAACCTGAAATGAAATAATAGTGAAATAAAATAGAAGTAAAAATAAAACAATTGAATAAAAAATTAAAATAAAGAAATACAAAAGGAAAATAAAGATAAAAATAAAAAAGTTAAGAGATTTCAAGTTAGTTCACGACAAATTGTCTTCGAGTGACCCGAAGACGATTGTGAATACCAACAATAGAAAAATCGTTAACTAACTTAGCTTGAAATCTCTTAACTTTTTTATTTTTATCTTTTTTTTCATTATTTTTTTTTGTTCAATTGTTTCAATTTCACTTGTATTTTATTTCAGTATTATTTCATTTCAGGTTTTTTTTCGCTCAATATAATTGTTATTCACAGCTATTAATTTTTATTTCTTCTTTTTTAGTTCTTTCAGGGATTTCAAATAATTTTAAATAATAGACAGTTTTTTTTCCTTTATTTTCCTCATTTATGGAAACTTCACTTACAAGTTTGGTAGTTGGAATAGAATCTATAAATTATTTGCCAAGTTGCAACTGGATTATATAACAAATATTTGGAACCAAATATTGAAAAATTATTTTTTTTTTTTAGAAAACCTCTCAAATCACATTCATTACTCACACTTACGTAATATTTACCAACCTGATTTCATTATTGCAAAAATATTCAAAAAATCTGAGTCTGAAACAGAATTGAATGACTAAAACTTATCATTATTATTGTCTCCTGATGATGCTAGATCGGTTAGAGAAACGCGCCGAAAATTGTGCTTTTGTTTTGTAACTATAAAAAGTGTTTATTAGAATTATTTTCAGTGAGCTCAGATGAATTTCGATTATGTATGCACGAGTATATTAAATGTGATAGTACCTAACAGCAACTCCAACTACATGATATTTAACAGTTACATTAAATGGGAAAACAGTGAATAACATGTAACTGCTATTTTGTTCCTCACTTTCTCCACTTCCAGAATATTTTATTCATCTTGATCACAGTCAATGAACGAAGGAGCCTTTTGGAAACGAAAGAGCCGACGCTCATGTTCTATAAACACTTTTTTCAGTTTGGGTTATGGGCAGAAGGTAATCTAATCTTTTAAATTTTGGCATTCATCTGATTTACCACTATTTTCGTTCAGGAAAATTTATTGTAGGCTATTTTCACAAATTTTATCATAGAAGTTTATGTTTGTATTTGGTGAGAAAGCAGGCGATTCGAGATTCTAAATAAGCAAACTTCCCCGTTCCTATTTATATGCCAAAAGAGTGTTTGAACTTGATTGCCGTTAGCAATATTGAATGGCGAAAATGAGGAAGCAAGAAAAGTACAAGAAAACTCAATTTCAAAAAATGTATTTTGTAACTGACGGTTCCATTATAAAATTTTAGTAAAATTATAACGAATCATATTTTTCTTTCATTTCATTTAGTCATTAAGTATGAAAAACTACCAACAAACGGAAATAAAATGAAAATGCAGTAACTCAATTTAACAAGTCTAGGAAATATATTTTGAAACTTTGTTCGATGAAAGAGTTGAATCTAATCAATATTGACGTAGGAATAATTATATTTTTGAACCATGTTTATAGGTTCGGAATGACAACTCTTCTTTGACAGCCCCTAAAAAGTCAAGAGCAGATCTTACAGTTCATAATAGCAGGGATCGAACCGACATTCTTAACGGCGGGGACTTCACGAATGTAATTTATTGACGAACTGGTTTTCAAGTGACCGAAAATGAGATTTTGTTTGGCTTCTTGAGGGTAAAAAATAACACAAAATTTTATAAATTTTAGCGGAATTATTTGACATGCATTTCTTAAAATTATAATGTTCAATGTGCTGTAGTCGTCTTCATTCGTCTTTAAAATATTTTTCTGTATAATATCTCGGTAGATTTCGTCAGCATGACGAGGAGTAGCGTTTCAACGTGCGATCCCAATGTGAAACGTGTGAATATTCATAATTTTATATATTATTAAATTCGTTTGTCTAGCTTTAGCGTTTGAAAAATTACAGAAGTTCGAGTTCTTTTTTTTTTTGATATAATTACTTCCATATCTTTGTAGGAAGTTCTAAATGTTTCTAATCCAGGTTATTATTTCCTTCACAAACATTTTCAATGCATAATAAAACATTTTTCCATCCAAAATTGTAACCATATCGATATTCGTCTAATGTTTCTTTTTTACTTTAATGTAAATTATATTTTGATACTCTTTCACTTCTTGAAGACACAATCACAGTGTAACGTATATTCTGAATATTTTGGCAGGCAGTTCGTTGTAATTATCTCACATTTTTTCCATCACAATAACAGTTTAAAAAGCTGATACTCCATTCATAACTCAATCTAGTTAATTTCAATCTAACCATAAATTTCAAAAATTATATTTCTGTTTTTTTTTTGAGCCTGTTGAAAATTTCATTTTGAACAAAAACTCCCTTTTATGTGAACGGTGTAATACATTAAAATCATCGTAATTTTCCCGACAGTCTAAAGACGCATTCGAACATTTGGGGTCTGAGGATATTTTATGCCGCGAAATGATTCGTCCCTATTTTAAGTGCGGAGTTGTTTCAAAAACTCCATCCGGCACATCATTTAATTACCGGTTAACGGCACCCTTGATGACGCTCCGCCATTGTCATAACGCGAGTATATCGCCAATAAAATCATTTACCCGTTTTATTTAAACTCAAGTGTAACATTCACTCATAACGCTCATCATCATTATTGCTTTTCGTACGCACTTGATTTTATTGTTGCGATATGCGTTCTTTATAGCGCGATACTTCCTGATTGCGATTTTTAATTTTGACAGATACAACCGTCAAGAGGCTATTCAATTCATAATGAAAATGTGCAAGATGCAGGCATGAATAAAATCAATTTCAATGAAAAATCGATCATGTCGAGAGGTTAAATTAATGATTTTTTCTTAGCTTTTGGATTAGCGAATTAAAGATTCGACAAGATGCTGTGCTGCCCCTGCGTTAAAACATATTAACAAACCTTGTTGTTGATAAAGCGGAAGCTATAATAATACAAAGGACCATTACACATTCAATAATGATGCCATTAACTGAAAATCATGACATTAATAATGAACATGTGAATGTAAGAAACTGGAAATATCGCAAGTATTGATGTGGTAATAAAGCACATCCGGATATTATGATATTCGAGCATCATACTTAGCAGGGGAAGGGTATTACTGTAAGTAATAATGATGGTGCAAAGCATGGGCATCATTATTTCGTCAGTACTCAGTTCAGTACTTCAGTGGAAGCATTGTGAAAGCAAGATGGACGGATTTGCGGCTGGTGAAACTGAAAGTGACACACTGAAAACGACGTGGTCGACGTACGACTAAACGAGGTCCCTGCTGAACCACAGACAGAAGATATATGATTGATTCAACAAGCGAAAAAATTCTTCGTAGTCTCATAGACACTAATGAAAGCCTTCCTGAATTATGGAATTCGTCTCTTGATATTTCTATGAAAAAAAAGAAACGCAGCTCTAAATAAGTTGTGGGTCATTTATAAAAAATTAAAACCAGAAGCATCACTTATTTCGTATCTCTTATTTTCTTCAGTAACACTAAATGCGAATAGTTTCGTCATTACTCAATTGAGTACTTCAGTACGCATGGTAGAAGTATATAATCTTGAAGTACATATGTCAAGGTCAGCTGTACTTATTGAAACTGGTGACATTGCAACTGAAGCCAATCTTTCATTAACTGGTGAACTGTTCCGCATGATCTTATTGTTTCGTGTTAGATTTGGTTGGACCATTCGTAATAATTTACTGGAAGTGTCTTCGTCCATACGAAAATTAATTTTTATAATCACTCACTTCCTTTGTATCACTCATTTCCTTTAGTAACACTAAATATAAATAATTTTCGCATTTTTTAACCATTTTTAGTTCGGATTTAGAAAGCGAAAACACACTGCTGAAGCAGTTTTTAAACTGAGTAATCCTATAGGCGAGTAATAAGGCACTATTTGTTGATCTGAGTGAAGCTTTCGATTGTATCCCAGAAAATATTTCACTGGAAAAACTTGAATACAGTAGTTTTAGAGGTATATCTCTTGATTTAATGCGATTCTATACCTATGACAAATCATAAAAAATATGTGTATCATGACAACAAACATGTCTCAATAAATAGGGAGTATTATACAGCGTGACTCACAGTCGATGCTAGGTTAGACGTTTCTGGAAAACGCAAAGTATGATTTTTCTGAAAATTTCTCCTCTTACATTTCCTTACCTGTTCTATCGATCTAAAATATTTTCAGCATTGCGGCGTTGCCACTTCCCTCAAAAAGTCCTAGCAACTTTATTTTTTTAAATGGAACACCCCGTATATTAATACATTTTTGGAATCGCTCTGGTATTTTAATACTTTTTTGTCAATAATGTCCTGTACCTATCCCTATCCGTTTTCGAGATAAAAAATAAATTGTGCTAAATATGGTCCAAAACATAGCCTTAATTGAAATTAAGTACATCAGTACTCTCAATTCACAAAAAGTTGATATTTTGATGATAGTTTGGACAAACTCGAAATATTCAAATAATACCAAGAAATCGACTCACTCCATATCATACAGGGCGTGCTAAAATTACTATTATTTCCATTGTGCATAAACGT
>WOGP01009657.1:0-10641 GCA_015342065.1 Leptinotarsa undecemlineata | reverse complement strand
GATAATATGTTCAAAATGTTGTCCATTCTGCTCTAAACAGTAATACAGTCTGTTTTCGAACTCCTCTCGAACATTTTGGAAAACTTCACCACTAATTGACCGGCATGCTGCTGTAATTCGTCCTTTGAGGTCATCCATATCAGTGGGCTGTGTTTTATAAACGACAGATTTGAGATATCCCCAAAGAAAAAAATCTAATGGAGTCAAATCCGGTGATCTCGGTGGCCACTCAATTGATCCCCTTCTGCCAATCCATCTCTCCCGGAATCGCTCGTTCAACCATTGTCGGACGGGGCGAAAATAATGAGGTGGCGCACCGTCCTGTTGGAAATGTAACAAATCTTCCTGCAACAGTAAATTACCGTGTGCATCAATTTGAGTTTCGAGCTCGTGAGTTATAAGTGGATCGATAGGTGCTTGAAGCATATCTAGGTACAGATCACCATTCAAGTTTTCTTCAAAAAATAAAGGTCCGATAATGGCATTTCCAAGAATACCAGCCCAAACATTAACTTTTTGTGGGTGTTGTGTATGTCCTTCTCGAAAATTGTGAGGGTTTTCGTCACTCCAATAGCGACAATTTTGCCTATTAACATTGCCATTCAGGAAAAATGAACATTCATCACTGAAACAGATATTGAACAGAAGATTAGGTAAAGCATTGATTCGAAGAGTCATGATTTCACAGAATTCTATTCTTCTGTCATAATCATCCTCATGGAGCTCGTGGAGAATCTGCATTTTATATGGATGAAATTTGTGCATTTTCAGTGCTTTCCTTACAGTCTCGTGTGACATTCCCGTCTGTTCTGCTACTGATCGTAAGGAGCTAGTCGGCTCTGCAGCAAATGTTCCCAACACCTCAATTTGAGCATCCTCATTCAGTACTCTGGGGTTATTCCTTTTTTTATTCTTCACCGAACCAGTTTCGGAAAACTTTGTCACCAAATCAAGCACATACCGGTGACTTATATTAAGATTTGGATTTCTTTCATTAAAAAGAGATGCCGCCCTTCGTGCGCACTTGCCCACCTCTCCATAAATAAAAATTATTTCAATTCGGTCTTGGATAGTGTAAACCATTCTTACAATTTATACACTTTCTAAGGTATCGCTGATCAGCTCAACAAATGAAACTGAAATGATAGTACTACCAAATGGCTTGAATGCGATGAACACCTTTTTTGCTCAAAAAACGATACTTTTTATAGCAGAAGTAACAAAAAAGGGATAAGAGTTTTAAATCCGATAATAAACCCAAATGAAAGTCACCGAAATCAGATAACTAATTAATGTAAATTTTTTGAGGCTTGTCTAATTTTACCCCTGATGGAAAGTTGAAAAGCTGACCCGTCATCACAAGTTTTACTTATAAGAGAGTCAATAAATTGTATTTCTTTGCATACTAACTTGATAACCAGGCATTTTAGTATAGGCCAATTCTAATTACTTCTATTAGTTTAGAACTACATTTTCGGATACTGCTGATCGGAAAATAATAAATGAGGGCACCGTCGGCAAGCGAATTGAATGCCCTTCAAAATGATGTGCCACTTGACCCCCCTTTCCATTTGAAATTCTGAGGGTAACATCCACCCCTCCTAGGGGGTTGAACCCCGAGGGTTGAAAATATTCATTCAGAGTGTCCCCCTTGCAAATAAAGTTGACCTGTCTGACCATTTTTTCATATTATGTACTGGAAGGGAGATATTGAGGGTGGGAAGTTTTCAAATTGACACACTGTATATACCAACTAGTCTTAACATATGGCTGAGAATCATGGATACTAACAGAACAGTAAAAGAGTAGAATCCAAGCTCTTGAAATGAAATACCTTAAGCGAGTGAAAGGAATTCGAAGATCGATATAATAAGAAATGTGGACATAAAAAAAACTCGAAGTACTGCCAATACTGGAATTTTTGTGTGGGGGCACTTGTATCGAATAAAAGAAACAGGACTAACTAGAAAAGTTTAGGAAGCAAGAATCCACCAGAATGAGAAAAAAGTAGACTTGGAAAAATATGGGATAAGAAAATATGGCACATACTGGAAAATTGCGGAGTAACATGGGCATAAGCGAAGAATTTGAGTACTAACAGAAACTCACCCTACACCATTGTATGGCAGGAGGGTGCTTAGTAATTAGACATAGGCACTCAAGAACCATAGACATGCGTTTCGGGCTGTTGGCCCATCGTCACTAAGGTGCAGCCAAGTGTAAGGATAAGCAACTCATCCTGCAAAGATCTCATAATGGGAAACCCACTTAGTCCCATTCTGGCAGAAATTTTCGTAGACGTTTTGGAGTGAAAAATACACAGTAACCCACTGGTCAAAAGTTTCGTGTATTGGTATAGATATGTAGATGATATCCTCGTATGTTTCGCAGGAACGAACAGACAATTGACTGAGTTGATTTTCATCAATTCTCTCCACAATCAAATACTAAATAAAATACAATCGATTTTTCTTAAATATTTTTATATTTCCAAATATTTCTACTAAAAAAATCTCGGTACGAAAATGTTCTCCCTGAAAGTCATCAACAGGTTGGACAGTATTTATTGAAAAGTAATAAATTCAAGTACCATATAGTGAAGAAAATTTTAAACCTTACCAAATGTTTCACCGCTTGTCGTCCTCAAAATTCACGCCCTGTATGTTCAATCAGTAATAGACAGTGAACTTGATATACCCACATATATTGGCAATGAAAATCATTTCCTCTTCTTGTTAATTCGCATAAAATTTTCAGCCCGCATATATAGTATATATATTAATTCAGTAATTCATTCCTTCAATTAGAAACAATGAACATCCTAATCATACGTTCAACAAGCACGAAATATTCTGAGGTCAGATCTTACCCTTCGTTGAAAAGCTTATGAATATTCATGAAAATAAATTCATTCGATTGAAAAAAAACATGAATTTCGCTGCGGCGTCTTATTGGTTACTTTTCAAACACTCAATATATATTTTTGCAACCAATTTAATGTTGTATATATTGCAATTTTTCCTGACTTTTATTTTTGAAATAAAGCTCACTCAATTTTAGCTTTCATGACCTTAAAAAATATGCCGTGTAATTTGTAGATGTAGAAGTAGGTGTACATTCTACAAAACGCCGACTGTACAAATATAGACTCTTATCTAAATAAATATTTCAGTTACCAAATTTTGATGATGTCCTAATCAAATTGTCCACTGGAATTAAATATTTGGATACGATTGTGCCTGCATTTTAAAACTGTGCATAAATGCTAGTACAGAAATTCACAGGTTTGATTTGATTATGATTTGAGAGTGACAAAACTCTAACTCTACTGAGATAATTCTAATGAATATGTTTGTCGAATCAAACTCACCAATGCAATGAATAAATACCATAGTCACAAATGAAAAATAAATTTGCACACTTCACCGATTCACATAACCTCACGAAAATAAATAAATAAGATACATTCAAGTACATGAACATTTCTGCAAAAGGCTTCGCGCCTCAAAGCGATTTCTTTTTAATATGGAAATTGCAAAAGTACACTTCATGGATTTTATTAATAATTAATACACTAGAAAATACTTAACCCAAAGATATTTCTCTCTTCGGCATACGAAAGCATATGAATGAAAAATGTATGAATATATATCTTTTTTTCTTAAACCATATATCGTAAAATTAATTCATTAAAAAATTCTAATCTTTGTCGTTTCTGATCATTTGTTTTTATTTAGTCTGAGAACATTACTTGGCGTTGAGCTGCTATCGCGGGGAATCCCCGATCAGGGACCTCGGGACTTTCCCGAAAGCCAAAGTATCGCATGCAGACGCAGTCTCGCTTCATGTTCCAATATTATAAGTTTCAAAAGTATTCGATGTGAGAATTAATGATAATCTAATATAAAAAAATGGACTTTGTTGGTTGTTGGTTAGTTGGTTGGTAGCTTGGTTGGTTGGCTGGTAAGTGATAAACTTCTACCTCGGTCAACCGATCGTGATGAAACTTGGCATGTATGAGTAATTTTCCATAGATGGCGCTGTTGAACAATTTTTTCAAAGCACTGTTCTATAATGCTGCGCACACCTAAGTTCGTCGATTCTGATTCTGTCAAAACATTGGAACAGCAGCGATACAGCAACGTAGTCATTCATAAAGTGGAATGGGTTTTATTAGTCTAGTATATAAAAATGGATGTTTAGTGCCTGAATGGTTGGTTAGTTAATTGATTGGTTGGTTTGTTGGTTGTTTGGTAAGTAATAAACTTCTACATCGCTCAACCGATCGTGATGAAACTTGGCATGTATAAGTAATTTTCCATAGAGAAGGTTTTTCGGCAATCAATTTTTCTGGAACTCGCCACTAGATGGCGCTGTTGAATAATTTTTTAAAAGCACCGTTCTATAATGCTGCGCACACCTAAGTTCGTTGATTCTGATTCTTTCAAAACATTGGAACAGCAGCGATACAGCAACATAGTCATTTATGAAGTGGAATGGGTTTTATTAGTCTAATATATAAAAATAGATGTTTGTTGCTTGGTTGGTTGGGTAATTTATTGGTTGGTTGGGTTGTTGGTTGGTGAGTGATAAACTTCTACATCTCTCAACCGATCGTGATGAAACTTGGCACGTATAAGTAATTTTCCATAGAGAAGTTTTTCAGGCAATCAATTTTTCTGAAACTCGCCACTAGGTGGCGCTGTTGAACAATTTTTTAAAAGCACTGTTCTATAATGCTGCGCACACCTAAGTTCGTTGATTCTGATTCTGTCAAAACATTGGAACAGCAGCGATACAGCAACGTAGTTCTAGTATTATATAGTAATATAGTCGTATTATAATTTCAGAAATTCTAATTGTGTCCTGAAGAAAAACAATAACATATGTATCCATTTTATTTATCAAGAATAAGGTGAGAAGTAGTCATTATACTTACACTCATATTTGTTAGTTTTTCTACAAAACATTACATGAATTGAAAATTATGTCTGTTATTTATTTCATACGTTCGGTTTGCTGTACTAAAATCCACCTACTTTTTTATGCGTAAGTCAGAAATGGACATGCAATCGAAAATTTCAAAGAACACGTCAATTTTTATTTCTAGGGGGACTAATTCTGATATGGAAATCATACCCGGGGGGTCACCCCCCCTGCGATCAGCAATTACCACCCCTATTATTTTCAGTGGTATGGGGGGTCGAGTGATGTATCATGTGAAAGATCTTTTGTCCCTTAATCAACTCTGTAATTTTTTTCAATATTGAAAAATTTTATTTAATCACGTTTATAAACGTTTTATTCAAGAGTAAACAGAAAAAAAATTATGTTCATTTCAATGAGGAAATCAACAGCAAATAATATCAGTGAAAACAAAATCAACGAATTAATTGTTCAAAATGACCTCCACCTAGTTCCATAGAATATTAGTCCACTCCCAAAAGCGTTCCGTACATTATTCAAGATGTTCGGAGTCAACAATCGGCATTCCCGAACTAACAGTAGAGTATACTTTCGACTTCAGGCATCCTTACAGAAAGAAATCCATCGGTGTGAGATCAGGTGATCTAGCTGGCCACTCCACTGGACCACTTCTGCCGATCCAATGCATTGGAAAACGTTCGTCCAAAAACTGTCTCACCCGAACATCAAAATGTGGGGGTGCACCATCCTACTGGAATATTATTTCATTTCTTACTAAATTGTCATCATTTTCTATAATGTGTGTAATCATAAGATGTACGCAGTCTTGTAATAGATTCAAGTATGTGTCTTGATTGAGATTACCTTCAATGAAGAACGGTCCAACAATATGATCACCAAGAATGCTGGCCCAGACATTTCAATTTTTGTGTAGTTTGTGAATGTATTTCCATCACCAAATGCGGATTCACATCGCTTCAGTTACTACAATTATGTCTATTTATTGCACCATTCAACGTGAAAGCACTTTCTTCTGAAAAAACATGTTATGTTTAATAGGTTAGGTTGTGTTATTGGTCAATTTCTCGCTAAACACCTCACAAAACTGAAGTCGATGATAAGGATCATCTTCGTTTAATTTCTGAACTAGCCCTATTTTCAAAAGATGAAATTTGTAGGCTTTCAAAATCCGATACACACTAGTAGCTAATACACCAGACGCTCTATTGTCTGATAGATTGTCGATTATTCATTTGTACATGTCCTAAAACTGCAACTTTAACTCCATAATTTCTGACAGGACGGGATACTTCATGTTCTCTGTTGTGAACAGAACCTAAAGTTCGAAACTTATCCATTGAGCGTTCAATGTTTAATGTATTGATGGCTTACTTTGTAGTCTGAATGATTCTAATTCAGCAGCTTTAGCATACTCATTATTTCAATAATAGGTTGCAACAATTTTTATTTAATTTTTTTCAGTAGAATGAACCATGTTGGAACACAGTGAACACGAATAACTGAATAATAATTCGTGAAGAAGTGACAGTGGCCAACTACCTACTTTTTATTCTGAGACAACTAGATTCAACAAAAACTACCAGTGCAGATTATTTTTAAACAGAAAAACTAACACTGTCGTCCATTTCAAAACGTAAAGTACTAATTGAATAAATATATTCTACAAATCTAGAAGACCTGCGACAGAGAATTGTTCGGGAATGCCGATTTATGACTCCGGACATCATTAATGTAGGTACGGAACGCTTTCGAAAGTAGATTCTTTTATTGTATAGAATTAGAGGGAGGTCATTTTGAATATTTTATTCGTTGATTGTGTTGCCATTGCTATTACTTTTGTTGATTTCCTCAATAAAATAAGAGACAGCGAATTTTCTGTTTTTTTCTGAAATAAAACGTTCAACATTCAATTTCTCAATAACGAATGAACCAATTCCGAAAAAAAATTACAGAATTGATCGAGGTACAAAAGTCCTTTCACATGATGTATCACACAACCCCTCCATATGATTGAAAAAAATAGAAGGGGTAGTTGCTGACCGTAGGGAGATGAATTTTCGGGTATGATATCCATTTCTGAATGAGCCCCCTAGAGATAAAAATTGAGGTGTTCTTTGAAATTTTCGATTACACGTCCGTTTCTGACTTACAGGGGGGTAAAGTTTTCGTTGGAACGTCTTATATATTACGTTAGTGAAATACAAAGTAATATTATTATGTATTATATTTATCCAATTTTCATCCAAATGAATTGGCCCACTTATTATACGTTAATTATACTCAAGGAAAGAAACAAATACCTACAAATATTATTGTTACCTTTTTACAGGTAATGGATACAATTTTGGTGTATGCTTGCACAGAGAGCAAAGAGAGATGGATATAAAGAGAGAAAATTGGAATCTGGTTCAACAAAAAAAAAAGAAATTTTGTGTTTCTATAATTGAAGTGAAGTGAGTAAATAGTCGGGAGTTTTCATTTTAAGTTTTGTTATTTAATGTTCCAAAAAACTACATCAGTAAAAATGTTAGGAAGTGTTTCTCAATATGTTTTTTCCGTTAACCAGTTATCGCACCTCTATGAACAACAACCCTCCGGTGACGAATCTTGTGCGAGCTAACGAGGTCTTACCTTTTAACGTGTGCTTTCCAACACGGGTTGGACGATAGCAAGTGAAAATCGATCGTTCAGCCTGGGGCTTGAACCATCGACCAACACGACGGTCGATTCGAGTGAGTGAACAAAGCACCCACGTTGAACCCCCGGTTACCAATGAATAAGCAATTGTTCAATTCGAAGTAATTTTTACAGGCTTTATATTAACTTTACTTGTAGGTATGTATGTATATATGTTTGTTTATTTGTTTGTAACTCTCAAGCTCGGTCTCAATATTTGACAGAATTATCGATATTATTGCTTGATCTATTCGTGGTCAGATGGCGCTGTACGTAACTTCCTCGATATAATTCGAACTCACTTCATTTTTTCATTTAAAAAAAGTTTTTTTTTCAACACGCGCGTCTGCTGCCTTATTTGTAACTCTGCTTTGCGCGCCTGCTGCCTTTCTTGGGCTTGGTAGCTGATTTTCAGGCTCGGAAAATATCAATGGTCATTTTTCCAAACAATAGATAAAAATATAGTTCAAAAAGACTGAAAAACGCGCTTTTGAAGAACATCGATCTAAAAAGTTAATTTATTTTTCAAATAAGCTTAAAACAAGAACTAACGAAAAATACTAGTATTATTATTAAAAAAGCGTGGGCTTTTTGTACCATATTTTTTGTATATCAAGCGTCCGTCACTTTTTTCACATTGATACTAGTATTTTTCGTTCGTTATTGTTTTAAGCTTATTTAAAAAACATATTTTTAACTTTTTAGTTCAATGTTTTTCAAAAGCGTGTTTTTTTGTTTTCTTAACTATATTTATTTATTTATAGTTTTGTTATTCAATATTCCAAAATAGTACATAAGTGAAAATGTTGATGAGTGTTCCTCAATGAATAAAAAACTGTTCAATTTCAAGTGTTTTTTATTTCATAAACCCTGCCCACATTGAATTTAGGTCTTATACCGCCACTGTTATCATAAATGTATGTATACATGGTACTGAGTAAGTTTATTGAGTTTTTTGAGGTTACCTTACATTCCAGTATTATTTACTTATTTCTTCATCATGCCTGTTCATTCATATCGTAAACTCTTTTTTGAATCGATATATTTGTATGTTTTATGTTAAATGATAAAAAAAGCAAAAGTAAAAAGCAATGATTCGATATATCAATGGATCAATTTCCAAAACTTCTGGGATTAGTTTCTTAGTCATCTGAAAATACAGAATGGCAACTCTCCAACAAGCTAAGCATTTCAGATCATTGAGAATAACTTACTTCGTTTTACATCCTCACTAAGTCAAAACACAAATAATTCATCCCGAATGAATTCCAAACTATTTAATATCGTGATTGTGGGATAAGGAATGTCAGAAAGTGAACCAGGCACGTTCAGCCAATAAATATCCGATATATCTATTTATATGGGGTATTTTGGTGCATGGCCCCATACTGATGGAGAAGTGTTCGAACAGATTGTGAAATGGACGCTGAAGTATGAATAGAATCTGCTAATTTTAGATGCTACACAATGATGATTCAGATTCGTACGTTAAAATTTTTCAAGGTATATTTTCATGTCATTAATGTGAAAGATGTTATCATCACTAAAGTTTCATTTGTTTCTTAATACTGAATTTTTCGAGTATCCTCTGAATTTAATTCTGAAGTTAACTGAACATTCCCAATAACCAGATCATTCATTATATTGGCTAAGGGATAAATCAATAAAAAAACTCACCACATCCACGTTACTTTGCTTCAGTTTTTGTGGGATAGTAGGTCAGGCGTATACTCCAGCTATTTCTTAGTACTCCGGTACTAATCACAGAAATTATCAATTACACTAGTTTACTGCCAATTTACAACTGTAATGCCAAAGGCAGTTCTTCGTTAATTTTTGGTACCTAAATGAAAAATTTAATGAACACGACATTCCAAATTTGCTTTTTCTCTAAATTGAGAAAATTGTTTGAAATCTGGCAACAAAGCGTCTAAAACAAATTTGAAAGCCGTTCTGCTCCATAATGGTAACGCAGACCCTTAAGCCTTAAGTTGTATTACGTAAAGTGGCAAATATGTGGTGACTGACAAGGCATAGGATATTCACTAGGTTTGGAACAGTAGGACAAAACAGAGCCATTTTCAAATAAAAAAATGGTATACGAGAGATATATACATGGTGTTAATTAGGTATGTACCATAAATTCAACAGACGATATTTAATTTTAAGACGAAATGTTCATATAAACATGGTGCGCAAATCCTTCGTTCTCGAGTGTTGAAATAAAAATTTAAAAAAAATATTAGTAAATATCTTAAATAACCTTTACCTAATTTTGGAAATTTTTATTTTTACATTATTACTAATATTATAATTACTAATTATGTAACAATAACAACAAATATTAAGTAACATTAACATCTAGACTAACGAATTGCACTAAATCAATTGTTGGAAATGACCTCCTTCTGCTTCAATACAACCGTCTAGCCGCCGCATCATTGAATTTCACACTCTTTTGAAAATACCTGGCGTATTTTTTATTATGTCACATAAATTAATGATTTTATTCCGTAAATCCTCTTCACTTTGAATATCAGTTTTGTATACCAACGCTTTAAGGTGTCCCCAGAGAAAATAATCTAAGCGATTCATTTCGGGCGAGCGAGGTGGCCATGGGTGTGGGCCTGCTGTCCCAATCCAGCCATTATGATAATTTTCATCCAAAAATTGCCGTGCCACTACACTAAAGTGTGGTGGAGCACCATCGTGCATGTACCACCACACGGTATCTTTCCATGATTGTTGTGAAAGTTAATAATTGAATTGCTAGAAAAAAAAGTTTCATCTGTGAATAATATTTGATTTAGGAAACCTGGATTTCTTCTTATTTCACCGCGTAATCAATTAGAAAAAGCTAGTCTTACAGGCCAGTATCTGGTCAATAGAGCTTACACACGTTGCATGTGACAGTGATATAGCTCTATTGTAACAAGTTCCACATCTAAAGATAAGTATATTTCATGCAGACCTATGACTGAACATGGTAAACAACATTTCATAGAATGCGTGAATAAT